>CAJUYI010002293.1:669-33701 GCA_910591695.1 Galerucella pusilla
TTAGTCAAGGGTGTCCATAGTGACGTGTTAGTGTGGTAGCAGACCACGCATAGAAGGTAAACACGTTACAACATCAAAACTTACCAAATAATGGTTTTTGTTGAAATTTAAATCTGATAGCTTTTCTATAAAATGATTGCTATTTCTGATGTATGAATTTGTCTGTCCCGCGAGGGGTTCAATAATCTTCAATATATGATTCGATAGTTTACTGCATGGGGAATTAATCGTGCTACAAATTGGTCTCAATGGTATGTTTTGTTTATGAATTTTTGGCAGACCATAAAAATGTGGTGGCTTACTGTATTTAGGTGTTAACATTGTTCTTTCACGACTAGCAAATTCGTTCTTGAATTTGAAAAGTGTTTTATAAATTTTGTTTTCAATAGATTTGGTAGGATCATTTGGTAGCTTAGTATAAGGGCCATTTATTAATAAATCCATCACTTTTGAATCATAATCAACTTTGTTCATGATAACAGTAGAATTGCCCTTATCAGCCGGTAAAATAATTATAGAATCATCTTCTTTTAGATTTTTAATTGATTTTTGTTCTGCTTTTGTAGTATTGTTTTTTAAATGAATAGATTTTTCTAATATGACTTTACATCGTACCCTATATTCTTCTCTTTCGTGTTCAGGTAATTCGTTACTTACTTGTTCTATTGAACTTATTATGTCTAATTTCGGTATTGCTTTTGGAGTCAAAGCAAAATTTAAACCTTTTGAAAGAACTAATACGTCTGAAGAATTTAAAGTTTTGTTTGATAAATTAATGATTGTATTTGGTACATTGTTTTGTTGATAATTATTCAGTTCTTTTTGGATTTTTTGTTCAAATAATATTTTAAACTTTCGGATTTGAATTTGTTTTTGTTTTTCATAGGTTGTAGTATATATTATATTTATATTTGATATTATTTTATCGAAGTCAATTTTAGTTACCGTATCAAAAAGAAAATCCTCAATACCTACGATATCTTGTTCGATATTGAATACTTTATATCTATGGTGTTGAAGGCGTTCTCGAACCATAGCAAAACTTGCTTTTTCCAATATTCTTGTTATTTTTCTCCCTCCGTAGGCAGGATGTAACCTTAGTCCTCTTGGTATGACTCCATTATTCCTGCATCGGCGAAGGAAATTAATTAATTAATTAATTAAGTTTTTATCCAGGTTTTCTTATGATTTATAATTTGAATAGTTGTTAATCGATACACATTTCAATACACAAAATCACAAAACTGAGTATATATATTTCAAAAAACTTAAATATTCATACACAAAAAAACTATTAAGAAACGCGTTTTATTAACAACATTTCCAATATAAGCGAAAGAAACGCGCTATCCCAATAAAAACCGTTCCTGGAACGTGCACTTCACTGGATTTCCATTTCTAGTAGACTATCATATCGTTGGAATGTCATAAAATGAAGTGTTTCATTTCACATTTTGCCACAGATATGATCTACTATGAATGGACCTTAATAAAAATTTGATAACAAAAATTTTGCAGTCTTAAACTTCAAAATAATTTTTGATTGTCTAGTTGTCAAATTTTTTCTGTTGTGTCAGTTAGGGATAAGAAAATTAATTTCTACTCATTTTTTCTTGACAACGGTAGCTGGAACGCTACCGAAACGTTGAAATAAAGAATTCAAAAATATTGTGGTTTAATTTCCCTAGAAATTGAAAAAATAATGAATAATATACCACAAGGAACATACAGAAGATATATTATTAGAATTATCTGAATACAATTATTACTTCTAATAAGTAAAATTACTTTGCTAATTACTTTTCACTTGCTTTTTCCAATAGAATTGGACAAAAGCTGCGGTAAGCAAAGAAAATGTGAAGCTGCTTTTAGTTGCAGAATGTGAGCTCTTACATGCTCAAGACTTTTTTAACTTATGAAGACGTAACATCTTCGGTTGTACAAAAAAATTAGGCACAACAATATTACGAAGCTACCCCTTGATTAGAGAGGTGTTTTTTAAAGGCATGCGCTGTCTGACAGCAAATTTGAAAAGTAACAAAATTGGGTAAATAATAACTAGATCTTGCAAATCAGGCGTCGTTACTTCCTTTTCGTTGGGTGAATAATAAAAAATATTAATGAAATTATACAAAATATTCTTTTAAAATAGTGGTCCACCCTGTAAAAAAATGTGTTTCAAGGAGTGATATTTAAATTAGATTAGAATTGGAGTGGCTCCTTGTCATATCCCACTGCGACCTTTGCAGATCTATTGTGGACCTCCCTATATTTAGAGCTCGATATCTAGCTTTACCTATTCTTCTTATCAGACCTATTAGCCTAGATACCTCTTCCTGGCAAAACCTACATAGGCTGTCAACTGCTAGGCCAATTATGTGCATATGTTTCCTCAGCTTACAATGTCCGGTCAGCATTACCACCATCATCCTCGTCGTTTCTCGACGTGTGACAGTTTGGCCGAACGGCTTTTAAGGAATAATTTTCTCTGGAATGGATATTGTGTAGTCATATATAAAGCTATATTGTGGGGCAACCTGATTCATTGCCATTCTTAGTATAGGATCTGCCTTTATTTCTTCATATAGTTTTTTGTAGACATTACCGTGTGTTTAAAGGTGCGTACTGACTTGAGCATTTCTATACACACAAACAATGTGTGTGAAAATTGGCTCTAGTTAGTACTGCCTAAAAATCTTGTGCGCGCACGCAAGGTATCCGTCGGTTGTCGGTTTTTAAAGAAAGATCAAAAGGATTTTGTGCTCAGTTTGGACGGGTTTGTCGTTGTAAATTGGTGTGTGTTGTATTTGTTTGTTTAATTTTAAAATAATCACTACATTATTCTCAATTTTGTTGAGAAAAGTTGGTGTATTTAATAAAAAAAATATAGGTACCTATCTTTTTTTTTATTTACAATAATACTAGGAATAAAGTTCATTTAAACAAATCTACAATGGAGTGGACCAACGAACAGGTGTTGCAATTAATCGATGAGTTCGAAAAACACACTATATTATGGTACGTCAAGCAATCACAACATTTTTTAAGGAATTTGAAGTCAGATACTTGGGAGGGAATTGCATATATGTAATTTTAAAATGGATATTTAGCTCAGCTCAACTGGAGCACATATTTTCGCGCACAAATATGAACTTGCAATTAAAATTGATGTCGAAACTAAAATAACTCACACGCACGTGTGTGGTGTGCGCGCAATAATATTGGCCAATCTTTTCTCCATTCCTCTCTATTCTTAGCTTTCTGTTTCCAATTTCTTATTTTCAGTTTATTTATATCAGACATCACACTTTCAAACCATCTTTTTCTAGGCCGTCGTTATAGAACGCTTCTTTGAGGACAAACCCCGCTGTGATGGTTGCCTCTCCCAGGGTGGATGTGATTATCCTAATTCCTAGATTATCTGCAAGCCAACTGCAGATAATGGATTCAATCCCTCTTCTTTCCATACACCTGGTTATAGATATTGGGGAAGCAATATTGAATGCAATAAACACATTTTTTCAAAAATTCCTCCAAAAGGCTACTATGATGTAAATGAAACATACACCTACCACAATAATTACCCAACATCTTCACCTGTTGCACAGGGTGTTTGCCGATGGCGTGCAAATAGTCCAGTTTTCAAATTGCAATAACTTAATTTTTTCAAATGGGCACCCTGTATATTTTTCTTCAGTTAGAAGCTCTCCTTGATACACATTAAAAAAATATAGGGTTTTGGACATCCAACTTTACTATTTACTTTAATAATTGACGTTAAATGAGAAATAACATATTTTACACAATTTTTAATAAGTACAAAATTTTACAAAGTTTAATCGTAAGAAAACTACAATATTGAAAGTTAAAATTTATAATAGGTGTTCAAAATGTCTTCCATTTTCATTTATACATTTTCTTGCCCTTTCTTTCATTGATTTACGCACATCTCTTAGCATTGCAGGGGTCACCTGTCTAAATGCTGCAGTAATTCTGTCTTTCATATTTTGTTTTGTGGTAACCTCTTCTTTGTAAACAATATTTTTAATGAAACCCTACAAGAAAAAATCGCAAGGTGTAAGGCCCGGTGATCTAGCAGGCCAATTTGTAGGTCCTGTCCTTCCTATCCAACGATCCTGAAATTCCCTATTTAACCAATTGCGAACATTTAATTGGTAGTGTGGTGTGGCACCATCTAATTGAAACCACATTCCGTTGCGATAATTTTGAGGCACATTTTGCAAAAGGTTTCTAAAATCAAGTTCTAAAAAATTTAAAAAAGCAGCTCCATTTACAGTCCCATCAAAGAAATAGGGACCAATTACATAATCACCTATTATTCCCGCCCACACATTCAAAGACCATCGATACTGTGATGTGGTTCTAAATAAATGTTCATTGTGGTCCGAATAATAATGGAAGTTGTGTCTATTTACACAACCGTTCTTATGAAATGTGGCTTCGTCGGAGAATAAAACTTTGTTTAAAAAGTTACGCTCTGTATTTATCTTGTTTATTAACCATCTACAGTATTCTTCTCTACGCGCGAAATCACGCGGTAACAATTCTTGGTGAAGCTGGATATGGTAAGGGTGATATTTATTCTTCTTTATTATGTGTCTAATTGTGGTATTGGAAATATCTAACGGATTGCTTAATTGCCTTGTGCTTACATTAGGATCTTCAACTATACTGATCATTACTTTATATTCGTTGTCAACAGTAACAGCTGTAGCATCACGTGAATGTTTTTCATACTTTCATTTAACGTCAATTATTAAAGTAAATAGTAAAGTTAGATGTCCAAAACCCTATATTTTTTTGATGTGTATTAAGGAGAGCTTCTAACTGAAGAAAAATATACAGGGTGTCCCATTTGAAAAAATTAAGTTATTGCAGTTTGAAAACTAGACTATTTGCACGCCATCGGCAAACACCCTGTGCAACAGGTGAAGATGTTGGGTAATTATTGTGGTAGGTGTATGTTTCATTTACATCATAGTAGCCTTTTGGAGGAATTTTTGAAAAAATGTGTTTATTGTGCTAATATTTCTGAAGTGCTGTTTTTTCATTAAATCTGCTTATAATAGGAATAACTTGTCAACGCCGCGTCGGATTTACAAATTCAAAAAACTACCGTACCTTAAGCTAATATTAAGTAGAATTAGAAGACATAATCGTATACAGGGTGTTCAATTTAAAAAAACCAAATTAATTTTCATTCCACAAAAATTAGCCACCCTGTATACATAAAAATATTTTACAATTGTAGTCCGAGTGACACCGTATAAACCTACAAGAAATCTTGTTGATACCTCTTTTAGTTTCGGTGCTAGAGATCGAGTGGAAATAATTGGCGCACCCTGTATATAGATATATGAGAGAATTCTAAATTAATCAGAATCACTATTAGCTCTGACTCGCAAATTATAATCCTTATTAGACACATCTAAATTATCAGAAATTTGAGCAGAAAGCTCATCATCAGGAATATTTTCATCTACATCAATAAATTGGTTCTTCAAATCTGTAACATGCCAGTTACCTGAATCATTACCAGATAGATCTTTTAAATTGTAAACTAATTTAGAAATAACTTTGTTGACAACACAGGGTATATATTTAGGAGCAAATTTAGCTGCAAAATTATTATTTAGACGAAAGCACGTAATTCTTTTTCCATAACCTGTCACCTACATGAAATTGTTAATCACTCTTTCTTATATTGTAATGTTTTGCATTTTTTTTCGTATGCGTTTTTTAACTTTTTCCGAATATCTACAAAAAGTTTAGGAAGAGTTTGAACATCGTTAATCAATTGCAATTTATCTCCAGTGTTGATTATGTTATTCGCGTTTTCGGAAATTGCACCATAAAAATCTCCACTTAACGGAACGTTTCGAGCAAAATTTAGAAAAGCTGGGGAGTAACCCGTAACGTCATGTTTCGCGGTTCTGATTGCTTGTGCAACTCTGTGTAGCGAATTATCCCAGTTGTTATGAGACGAATTTTCATGAATATAACACCTCAAAGCTGTAACAATTGTTTTGTTAGTTCGTTCTGTGTGATTTGCTTGGGGATGATAACGAGCGTTATAGAATATTTTTTGCACCTTATATTGCGACATTAAATTCTTAAAAAGAAAGAAAGTGAAAACAGTACCATTATCAACAGAAAAAATTTGTGGAACACCAAAAACAAGAAAAACTTGGTTTTCTATAAATTTTACAATACCCTTAGCAGTTGCGTGCTGCATTGGATGAACGAGACAAAATTTGGTGAACCAATCGGTTATTACTAAGACAAATCTGTTACCAGATTTTGATTTGGAATAAGGACCTATCAAATCAGCAGAAATCCATTGCCATGGAAAATGTATATCTCTGACCCATAATACCAGCTTTAGGTAAGTTTTGGGTTTTACATGAACCACAAACTGAACATTTATTAATGTAGCGAGATACAGAACTTCTAAGTTTTGGCCAATAGTAAAGTTCGGAAATACGATAAAAAGTTTTAGATATGCCTAAATGGGCACCCAAATCATTATCATGAAATAATTTCAAAATGTCAACTCTATTAGGGGTAGGAACAACAATTTCCCAATTAGATAAATTACTAGAAATTGGATTGGACGAAAAAACATGTTTGTATAAAACATTATTGTCAACCTTAAACGTGGGATATAAATCAGGGTTTTTAGTGACCTTCTGAATCATAGAAATGTACCAAGCATCTTGCTTGAAAGAATTTACGTCAATAATGGAAATTTCTGAGATAGAACGCGATAAAGCATCACTGACCACCATAGTGACTACTTTTCTGTGCTTAATTTCAAAATCAAACTGAGAAAGCCTAAGAGAAAGACGAGCTAAGCGACCTGAGGGATTCGAAAGTTTCGATAGATATTGCAGCGATGAGTGATCTGTTTCAAGGGTAAAATGGGTACCTTCAACATAACCTCGGAACTTTTCAACACCAAAAATTACTCCTAAAAGTTCTTTTTCTGTTGTGCTATATTTTCTTTCAGTTTTATTTAAAGTACGACTTGTATAAGCAATTGCATGTTCAATACCATCGCAATCTTGATAAAGGATTGCTCCAAGACCAGTTTCACTAGCATCAGTTTGTATAATAAAAGATTTAGAAAAATCAAGGCTTGCAAGAATAGGACTAGAAGTGAGACGTTTCTTAATTTCAATAAAAGCATTTTCAGCTTCGGTAGTCCAAGAAATGGATTGACCTTCCTTTCTGCCACGAAGAAGATCAGTGATTGGGGAACAAATAGAAGGAAAATCTTCAATGAAACGACGATACCAGCCAATAAGACCTATAAAACGTTTTATCTCTGTTGTATTTTTTGGGGCGGAATAATTTAAAATAGCAGAGACTTTCTCGTCATCTGTACCTAAACCATTTTTATTAACAACAAAACCTAAAAATTTTAGGGAATCACGACAAAATTCACATTTTTTAAGATTGACAGTAAGATTGGCTGTTTTTAGCCTAAGATACAATTTGTTAAGAGTTTCCATATGTAACTCGAAAGTAGGGGTAACTATGATAATGTCATCTAAATAACAAAAACAATACGGTCGAAAAGAAGGATCTATAACCATGTCCATTAGACGAGCCATGGTTTTGGGAGCGTTGATTAAACCATAAGGAGTAGTAACGAATTCAAAAAGTCCTACACCGTATACAGCGAAAGCTGTTTTCAGGCGAGAAGATTCAGACAAAGGTATTTGTAGAAAAGCCTTTTTTAAATCAATAGACGTCAGAAATTTTTCGTCTCGGAGTTTACTAAGAATAATATCGACTTGCGCCATGGGATATGAATCTGAAACAGTAACTTTATTCAATTTCCGACCATCAAAACATACACGACATTCTCCAGACTTCTTAGGGACAATCCAGAGAGGTGAACACCAAGGGGAGCTCGAAGGTTGAATGACTTTGAGATTTAGCATTTCTTCCACTTCTTTCACAAGAAGTTTTTGCATAGCCGGAGACAAGGGATATTGACGCTGTACAATTGGCTTTGTATTACCAGTGTCGATGTTGTGCTCTATAAAATTAGTTCGACCAATACGGTCAGAAGGAGCAAGTGTAGCAAACAAATTGATAATCTTATCTAGTTCATCTTTTTCAAAAGAAGTTAGACTAGAAACGGATTGAATTGTGTTAATGACACAAGTAGAGGACAAAAGAGAATACGACAAATTATGACAATTGATGTCTACCTTACATAGACTCAAAAAATCCATACCCAAAATGAGAGAATGATTGATAGAAGGTATAATTAAAATTTTAATTGTTTCCGTAACATTATTTACGGTAAAGGGGAAAAGTAATAAAACCCATAAGTTGCTGTGGAGCACCATCAGCAGTGGTGATACTTATTGAAGCATCATATTCGATAGGTACATGAAGAGAATTAATAAGTGAAAACCCTTGGTTCCCAATAACACTAGAATTGCTTCCAGTATCAACCATAGCTATAACATCAGTATCTAAAATTTTGACAATCATATAAGGACGATTATCATTTGGTTTCTTAACAAACAAAGGACAAATATCGGTAGAAATAGAATTGACATACATTCTTTAAAACAGATAAAACAGGTAAATTAGGATTAGAACTATTTTGTTTTTTCTTGAATATTTCAACATCCTGTACAGAATTGACAAGTGAAACGGCACGTGAACATAATTGTTTGTCAAGATTTTCAGAACAACAAGAAGTAACGGATGATAAAAAGGGCATATGCTTATTGGGTCCCAAGTAGCAGGTAGTTCAAAAATAGCGTGCTTATTGGGTCCCGAACTTTAGTCCTACCTGAATAATAATGTATGGATTCGGTCCCAGCCACCTGTTGTTAAACCAAATGAAAAACAGGTAGTAAAACTAATTTAAAAATTTGATATATTTATTACATTGAAATATTATTGTAAAGGTATACATTTTAGGATTTAAAAAAAAGGTAAAAATAAAATAGAAACACATATACATAAGATATATTATATATATACATATACAATTAATTATTAATAGAACAATAAAATGAGATACATTTAATGAAAAAAAATCGACTTATTTTTCCTTTTTCATATTCGTCAATTTTTTTTGCTATGAAATTTTCGCGATTTTTTATTTTATTATTTCGCGTTTTATACATAATATGTGTACTTTGCATTTTAACATAGGTCTCCATTTGAAATTCTTTTAGTTTTTCAATAAAAACAAATATATTCGGGTGGGCTTTATAAAAAGAATTATTAAAATGGCTATGAAAGGATTCACAGGCATTCGTAGTGCGAGTAAGATCCGCTGAATTTTTTGCCCAAAGGGATGGAGGAAATAAAGATTCTTCAGATATATAATTTTCAATTAAATAATCGCAATATTTTTTTATGTTTTCCTGGTCTGGTGCTATTGAAAGCAAATCAAAAATAAAACAATCACTCACTTCCCTAGGAGGTAAATACGTTAAAGCAAAGGTCATCCTTAGCCATCTACCAACTTCAGAAGATTCCTCGCTGTACATTGATATTAAACCACATTTTTGTATTTTTTTATACCATGACTGTGCAAGGTGAAATCGACAGCCAATAACATGGGCTTTTGGCCAAACTTTTTTAATAGCAGTATGAATACCTATTTCAAAATCTATAACTGCCTCAGTGATATGTAAGCTAGTAGAGTGTTTTAAAGCGATATCTTCGAGAATATTAAATAATTTTTGATAAGTTGAACTACATTTATTAGGCAACAATGAAAACACTAAGGGAATGTAGTGTCCATTAAAATATCCATGTATAGTAAAGAATTGGCAAAAAAATTGTGGACAATAATTAAACGTGCCGTCTAAATAAATTCGATTAACTTTTCCCAAAAATTCAATATTTGACTTGCATGAAAATACAACGATCTGGTCTATTTTATTACTAAATAAGATAAATGGTTCACCAGTATTTGTTCCAATGTTTTTGTTTTTTAAAATATCGAAAGTTTCATCGATGTTTTTTGGCAATGCCGGCTGCATTTTCCTACGGGAGCAGTACATATACCTTCTAATATTTGCTAGGTCATTTGTTGTAATGGTTGATGGCAGATTCTCTTGAAGTACACGACGAATAATTTTTGCAGGCTTTTCGGACAAGTCTTCAACTGCCTTGCGTTTGCAAGAAGAGCTTACAATTTGGCGATTCAATTTTTCTATATTTGCGCTATGACAATGCTCTTCAATATGTTTTGTCAAAGTTATATCTTTCGATTCACCCAAACTAAGTATATATGATTTACACTTTTTATTTGTACATATCCAACGCCTTTCTCCACTTTTTAAGCACTTTTGAAAACTATATTTAAAGTTATTTATCACTAACATTTGTTTTCCTTTTTCACTTAAAATAATATTTATATTCATTTTTAAAATGTTTAAAACAACAGACAAATTGATCTGAAATATGAAATGCACTCGATGAAATATAAACAATGAATGAAATAGTATTTAATTTAAACATTCAGATACAATAAAAAGAGGGAGGATTGGATTTCCGAAAAGAGGTACATTTCCCCGAAGAATATCTTCAGGTAGTTAAGTACCATTGGGACCCAATACGCCTATAGATAAAGGGATTAAAATTTACACATTTTAATCTATGACCTGCCGGGACCGAATCCATCCACACCGGATAAAAAATCCTTGACAAAACTAAGATAAGCTTGCTATTCGGTAGCAATAGGTGAAAAACATGAAATTAATTTCGACTTGTTGATGGTTGTTGGTTTAGATTTTCTGACTTTACTTCTGAAGTAATTTGCACATGACTGGAATCTGTTGTCAGATTCACAGGACCAGTCCGAACCTCGTTTTTTTGGAATACAAGAACGACAATTGGGCTTTGTAGTGTTTTTAGCACCACAACCATAACAAAAGATTGACTTCGTGAGCGACACTTTGTAAGACTATGACCGGATCTGCCACAATTCCAACACACGGAAGAAGTTAAAGCAGAAACGTTAACAGAAGATTTTCTGTTCGACGAAGATGTATGTGAAACATAAAGACATGCTAGATCAGGTTCTAGTAAACGAGAATTAATTGTAAATGGTGGTCGATAACGATCAGACCAAACTCTAGATTCTTCAATTCTTTTACAAAACTCAGTTAATTCATCAACAGTATTAGGAGAATGCAATGCTAATGCAGAGACAAAAAAAGGTAAAAGATTCCTACGAATCTTTGCAACACGGGACTGCTCATCCACAACATTTGTTAGACGATTGAAAAGACCTACCATAGAAGAAATATAAACAGTAACGGGCTCATTTGCACCCATGGTTCGATTTAAAATTTCCAATTCTAAATATGTTTCATCTATATGGAAGAAAATCTGCTTTCAGTTTTGCAACAATATCTGACCAAAAACTAAATTTTCCACGATTATTGAGATACCAAGTGAAAGCACTGCCTCGGAATAACTCACAAGACTGTAGAAATAACTCATTATCAGAGATACCTTGTGATACTCTAAGTAATTCGACTTTTTCTAAAAAGAGATGGAGCGATTCATTCCTTCCAGAGAAAGAAAGATTCCATTTATACACTGGATCATGTCTAGAATGCGGTAATGTGGGAGAAGATAAAGATGATGATGATGCAAGAGGTTCATGATTACCATGTGACTCTATACTATCTACAGAAATAATTGGAGTTGTCTTCGTATCTAAATCAGCTTCAAGTACAAGTACTTCCCTATCTAAAGAATTTTTTATTTGATCCTCATCATCGGAATCAATATTCATTCCATTTACTCTATTCGTTAAATGTGAATTTATTCTTTGAAACACGGGTTCGCGTTTATTACCACTGAAGTTGTTAATGACATCAGTCAAATCCTGAATAGTACTACGAATTTCAAAATGATCTTCCTGAAACGAATAAGTATTTACCGGTAATGAAAAACTACGGTTTGCTTTCTCACGAGCTAATAAACCAGTAAGAACTTTGCGTTTTTCGTCAACTGTGTCGGGTACAGTAACAGATCTAATTTTAATTTCATAAGAAAGTTCATGTACTTTTAAATGATTTGCCTGCATCTTGATTTTATTTTAAAAATCAATTAATATGGAAAATATGATAGATAAACTTAAAAAAAATTCAAATTATTGGAAATAAAAAAAATAATTGAAACCAAATTTATATCAAAAGTTATTGAAAAACTTTGAGGGAACGCAGATTTGCATATATTTGCATAAAATCAAGTAAGAAATATATAAAAAAATTATTACTTGCTTCTATAGTAGTATAAAAATTTCAGTGTCAAGTCAGAAAGTATTAGCCAAATTTATCAAAGCTTGGAGGTATAAAAAAAAAAGTTTTTATTTAAAAAAATTCAAGCTATTGAAAAGCTGTAAAAAAAATAATCAAACAACCAACTACTTAAAGTGATCTTCTAAACGTATACACAAAATCTAAAAATCATGAACCAAATAACTTAAAAAACTTGTTTTAATTTTCCTCTACTGAAATAATAAAAGTAATGGTCGAAAATAAGAATCAATACTTCAACAGTTAAATACACGGAGAAAAAAAGGTGAACCCAAAAAAGTGAAACTATAATAATTAACAAGTACCTAAAATTAGAATAATGAAAACCAGAAGTTACGGGAGTAGTCAAAATTAAATACCTGAAAAGCTTAATTGGAAAAAAAATCAACAAACCTTAATATTGATTAAACACACCAACCCAGCAAATAGCTAAAAACCGTTTAATTGGGCGCCAATTTGTAACCTAAAACTTGCCCCAGGCTAGAGCACTCCACCTCAGGGAGTGGTATTCGGCACCAATTAAACTATTTTATACACTATCACTGGGATTTGCCACCAGCTTTTTAATCGAACGAAGCAATTAAAACAAGAAACAAAAGGAGGAAAGCTGGTAACACCTTATAAGAAATTAAATTTACGTTACAAAAAAAAATAAATCTACTTATTCCCGAACACGTTTATCCAATTTAATAATTATTGAATAGTCAATACAAAGAATGAAATAATTATTTATTGAATTATTTGAAACAACATAAATTGAATATTTCAAAAAAAACCAAACGAAGAGAATATTAATTGTTATTAGCACGCCAAATCCAAATCTTACACACGCTATAGATAAGACGAAGGAACTTATCTCAAAGGGCTGAGGATGTTTGCAGCTCTTAGCGCGATGGCGGCAGTGGCGGCAGTGGCGGTAATCTCTTCGGCAGACTGTGGACCTCGTGCACGGGACAGGAACGAAGTGGAACGGAAGATGCCTTCGGAGGTGAAACTTGCCTTGAGAATGGAACTTGTCTTGAGAATAGAACTTGCCGGAAACTTCCCTTGAACTTGATGTTGCCTTAAAAATATAACTTGCCTTGAAAATAGAACTTAAAGTTGCCGGCTGCAGAGCTGCGGAAAAAAAAGAAAACAGGGATAAGGAACTAGAAAAATACATTAGGAAGGAACGAATAAATAGAACAGATCAGGTAAAAAAGGAGCTTATGCTATAGCGCATACAAAACCCGAACTCCACGTGTCAAAATACAACTTAACAGTGATCTGTTTTATTCTATTCGTTTTGTTCCTCCAATACACAAAAAATGCAAATCAGCAAATAAGCAATAAATAAATAGATAAGCTGTAAGCACTAGAAAATAACCTAGGGAAAATACAATAATTAACTTACCAACCAGAGACCCGCATGGGGAGGTCAGGATGGAATACAATGGAGTTTTTCTGGTGCCCCCAGGAGACCGTTCGAAGCCCCATTCCCCGTGACCATTCAGTGCATCGGCTCGGTTTCTTCACACCTTCACTTGGGGGAGCTGGTCTGCGGTGACAGGTTTTGCAAAGGCTTTCAAGGAGTTTTAGTTCATCTCACCCTACTTATGGCTGCCACTAATCAGGAGCTTCGACACAGACGCCCCCGCTCCTGGCCGATCTGTTATCAGCCACACGGGAACGCGCATGGTAGTATATATTTGAAAATTGGATTTGAACTTTTGTGGAATATCTGTAGCTTAAGTTATTTATTCAACAACAAAAAAAAAAGGTACCAGATACTTTTCCACCAAAGTTAATCAACGAATGTGAATAAAATGTTTGGTGTGAAACATTTAACTGATTCAACTTTTTGATTGAAGGGACCCAGACTAATGATGTCCGATTTTATCTTTCCCTTCAAGTTAAGGAGACCTTAAATTGTATAGAACTTAAAGTAAATCTCAGTTTTAGGTGATACACGTCAATAGATGCAGCCTAATGTTTTGGGCAACAAACCATAAACCCCAAGTGCTAAATTTTTCATGTGTCACCTCAAACTGAGCTTAACTCCTTAATACCACCCACCCTTAACATATCTTTAACTATAAAGAATCCCTAAGAAAGTCGTTGCAATCGGATGTTACTTTAATAGTGTGAATAACCTATTTTAAAATTTTATTTGTACTGGTTGGTTCGTCCATTTTGTCATAATATTATGTTGTTTTATCCACAAAGCGATTGTTATTTCTTTTTTTTATGTAATTGTAATTTAAATCAATATCATTCCAATTATGTATTCACTTTGTAATTGTAATAAATTCCTATTTTGTAATAGTACTTTCTATTTGTAATTATTTTCAAAGTACATATAATTACCCAGCACTGGTAACGCGTTACTCCAAATAAAGAGTTACTTTAAAAGTAATGAAGTTACAATAACGCGTTACTTTTGGAAAATATATTTGACACTTCTCTTATTCCTAAAAGTTGGGCTAATATTCTACTAACCATGTTACATAAAGGCGGTCCAGTTAATAACCCCGAAAACTACAGAGGCTTAGATTTGGCCATCTGTGGACTCAAATTATTCACCAGCATTGTTCTAAATAGGTTATCCTCCTGGATCGATGATTGTAGAATATTGCCTGAATCCCAATCCGGCTTTCGAGAAGGTCGTGGCTGTATTGATAGTATTTACACTTTGAGTTCTGTGATTCAGCTACATATCAGACATCAAAAACGCAAGCTATTTGCTATTTTTGTTGATTTTAAGAGAGCATTCGACTCAACGGACCATAAGCTATTATGGACTAAATTATTTAAGCTTGGAATATCAGCAAAAATACTTCGCGTTATAATAACATTATACTCTCAAGGAACAATTCAAATAAAAGCCTCAGATGGATTTACTTGAAAATATAATGTAACAATGGTTGTTCTACAGGGTGAACCGTTAAGTCCACTTTTATTTTCTTCATTCATTGCTGATATTGAATCATTTTTCTACGATAGTGGAGCACGGGGTGTAAATATTGATCATGTGAGCGAGATTCTAGCATTACTATATGCAGATGATATTGTTATTCTTGCACATTCTGAAATTGATGTTGTTAGAAAATTGAAAACATTGGAGAAGTATGCAGCAGAAAATAATCTAACAATTAATATACAAAAGACCAAAGTTATGCAATTTTCAAAAATGGGTTTTCGAAAATCTAAATTTAAATTCCACTACAACAATCAACCCATTGAAGTTGTGAATAAATATAATTACCTAGGTGTAACAATGTCATCTTCTGGTGTATTTCATGAAATGTTAGTAGTTACTGCAAATAAAGGAAAGCAAGCCGTTGGAACTATATTGCCAATTTTGGTTGAAGCGAAGACGGACTGCTGGTATCCAAGAATTAAGTTGTTTGAGACGTTGGCTCTGCGTGTTATGTTCAACGCAGTACCTGTTTGGGGTCTCAGGTATTTGGATGTACTAGAGAGAGTCCCCGTACAGTTTATCAAAAGAGTTCTCCTTGTTTCTATCAATACACCTGACGCCAGTAGTACGTTTAGAGGTGGGAAAAGTAAGACTTGAATATACAATCTTCAAATTATCTCTCAATTGGCTGCTAAAGATTCTGGCTATGGATGATACTAGATATCCTGTTCTTTGCTTTAGACAACAAATTCGTACATCCGGTAGTACTGATGCCAAGTTTAACTGGGCGGTACAAATGGAACAATTTTTTAATAAAATAAATCAGTTGGAAATGTGGAACAACTTTTACAATAATTAGGAATAGAAAAAAATTACTTGAGATGTATTATACACAATTGTATGAATCGGACTTATCCCTGGTTTCTAAGTATTCCTATTTATATCTGTATAGTTTGTTCACTGTTTCCAGGAATCCATGTTTGTAATTACTCGTAAGATTGCCCATTCAATTCACCCACACACTAGCTCATCTGCATACGGCAAATGCATTCAAATTCAAGTTCACCTTAAATTGAACTACTTGTTATATAGATCCCGATATTGAATGCTCCGCATGTAATCGGAATGAAAAGGAAACACTACAGCATCTTCTTTTTGATTGTCCAATATACGTCGTCATGAAACAAAATATTTCTTGTTTGCAGAGTTTGGAAGTATTAATCAAAACTCTACAAAATATCACATTTGTTGAAGCCAGGCAAATTTGTGAATATGTGTGGAATATTATAAGATTAAGGTCATTTATTATCAATGAGTAATTATCTGTTAAGATGTGTTGTTATGTTATATATTATTCTTTTTAAATTGTTTGTTAGTGTAGGTATAACGTATTATTCAATTTGTACTCATACACCCTTGCTGTAAACTTATGTTTTTGAAGCAATAAATTATTATTATTACTTTTGGAAAATAACGAATAACTTGTTATCTTTTTAACGATTATATAACACGTTACTTTGAAGCACTATACTTAACTATAAACTTATTCCAGCTCCATGATATAATTTAAAAAATATTATAATTTGTTTGCAATTTGTATTTTATTTTTTCATGTTTAATACAAAATTCAGTTTCTTCTTCACGCGTAAAATAACCTTTTAATCTTTCCAGGTTTTCTATTACAAATTGTTCAAAAGAAAGTAGTTTATATAATGAAGGAATGAAACCACTGATGTACTCCAAAAAAGATTCTCAATTACATTGTATTGGCTGGAGAAGATGCGGACAAAATATTTCATATTTTTGTAACGACAATGTGTAAGTAGAAATAAAATGAGCATGTTTTGTTACTTTATCAAGTGTTTACCGCTACCCGATAGGCTAGGGTAAAAGTAAAGCTTATCCAAAATCAATTACAGAAACTAAAGTACGTGTTCTTATCCCTTGCGACTTATTCCTCTGATCTGCATATCAAATGCCTAATCAATTGAAACACGTGTTAGTCGCTTTTAGACAAACTCTACCTTTGTTATATGTGTTAAAGCTGCAGCCTGAATCTTCAAGAAGAAGACAAGCTCAGTTTTATTTCATTTCTGTTGATAAGTATAATGAGTTAAGAAAGTGAAGAAGAATCTTGCTTGGTACAGTTTAATCCACCTAGAAAAACTGAAAATGAAATTATTTTAGCATCTAAGTTCGGTCCGGTTTGCTCCAGTTGTCTGATATTTTCCCCATGCGTAATTTAATTGTTCTGCTCTATCTTTTTCGTTTCGAACTCCATGTATCTCAGTGGATATTTAACAGTTGCTCCGCATAAAGGGATTTCTATATGAATTCTTACATGACTAAAATAGTGATAATCAAGCATTAGACAATGGATATGCGTATTAGTTTTATGACTGGTTAGAGCTGGAAGAATGCTCTACCGAATATGATGGCAGTTTTATTTTACGGATTTTGATTTTCTGTGGCATATTTCAAAAGATTTACCTTTACTATAATAAAAATTTCTTTTTTCTTACAAGCTACTTTACTGCATTGCTCTGTTACTTATGTTATTACCTAGCTAATTGTCAGGTTTAGTTAATTTTTGGTTGGAATTTGAAGAACTTCTTGTTTCATTTCAGAACGGTGGACGATCCCGATCAACAAATGACTTACACATTAACGTTTACTGTAAAATTTCCGCATGACGATGATGAGGTATATTTGGCTCAAAGTTACCCTTATACATATTCGGATCTCCAGGATTATTTATTGGATTTGTCTTCACATCCAGTGAAATCTACATTTACTACAATTAGACTTTTATGTAAGACTCTCGCTGGCAATAACGTTCAGTATGTTACTATTACGTCGGCTCCGGTGCCAGGGGAACCACCAAAGGTAGTATATTTTTTGAAAAATGTTTGCACAAGTATACCTAACTGAAATCTTAGTATAAAATGAGTTCATCATTGTCAGGAAAAGGTTTGCATAGAAGAAAATTAGAGAAAAAATAGTTATTTTCCTAACTAGTGCTGAAATTATTATAAATATTGATATTAAAAACACAATTTGTTGCATTCTGTAAATTACTTAAAATTGCCGGTCCAGTGGAGTTATTTGGTGTTAACTGTTAAGTA
This sequence comes from Galerucella pusilla, assembly GCA_910591695.1. Taxonomy (NCBI): domain Eukaryota; kingdom Metazoa; phylum Arthropoda; class Insecta; order Coleoptera; family Chrysomelidae; genus Galerucella; species Galerucella pusilla. The sequence goes on from CAJUYI010002293.1 coordinate 19,032, forward strand.
AATGTCGTCAATGAGCATGGCATCGGCTGCATGTCGCATAAAGATGACGATGACGGTGATGGTGACGGTGACGGCAACGGTTTTAAGTCATTTGTAGATGAAAGAATTTTATTTGATATATTTCGTAAATATTTATTCACCTGTTGTAACAATAGTTACAGCTTCCGAAGTGAAAAGCTATCTAATAAGGTCAAAATTTGCATAATTCCACTTTCCCACACTAGTGCGGGAATGTGACTAAAACTAAAATGCGTGCGGGAAAATGGGTTAAGACGCGCGGCCGTAGAAAATGGTAGATATATTGCGCAACAAGTGGGGAAAGTTCAACTTTTCTCACGAGTGCCGCAAACACACGAATGAGAAATAGTAATTTACGTTACAAGACCGGAAAGTAGTGTTTTCAGGTCGAGACAAGCAGATTCCAGGAAGCTTGGTGAGACCTGAAAAAAAATTATTTCCGGGTGCGTGACGTACAATATTTTCTTAAGGCGGACACTTCGATATACATTCAATTCTTTATTTTACTTTTTGTAACAAAGTGATTAACAAAACTAAAACCAGATAAAATAATAAGTTTGACATAAACGACAAATTAAAAATCAACGAACTGTCATCACTCGACAATATATCGAAACGTTGTTACCATAGTAACGAAGTCAAGGTAGATTGTATTATAAAAGAGCGATTGGAAAAATGAAAACAAAATGGACGTCAGGGACCGGCAAAAGCTTTTTCCGGTCCCTGCGTCCATTTTTCGGTCTTGATCGACAAAACGTTATTTTCTGGACGAAAAATTGTACCTCCCATCTTTTCCATCTCCGTCTACATCAACTTCCTTCCGTAAATATTGCTCATATTGAGAGAAATATTATTTCTCACGGCTCTTTGCCCACGCCATATACATTTATATGGAGAATCAAATAAGATCGACAAAAGCTTAGTATGCTACTTTCATCTTTAAATACCTACTTAGTTGTCACAAAACTGTCAAATTATATTAGAGGTTTTTAAATAACAGAGAATTTAGTGAAAATAAATGACGTTCCGAGTTTGACCATACAAAATTGTACAAATTTCATATAATTTTGAATAAAATTATTCAACAGTTTAGAGATAGGATACTTGAGTGTTATTTTTGTTTTACTAACCATAAAAATAAATATTAAGCTACTTTACTTGTAATCTTTAAATTTGTGCAGTTGTAGAAAAAGCATAGTGTGCAACATGTGGAGAAAGTACTTTTATCACTCGTGTGTTTGCGTCCCTCGCCCTACGGGCTCATGCCACAAACTTCCACACTCGTGGGAAAAGTTGAGTTTTCCCCACTTGTTGCACAATATACTATTTTATCAGATTTTTAAAAAATCTCATTATATGAAAAGTAAGTTGGTGAATGTGACAGAATGACGTTCAATTGTTTAGCCAGCAGTTGACAATACGTCATATTATGTCAATAGACCCTTCAATGACATTTCTAGAAAAGTATGAAAAGCGGGATAAATTGACATTAGTTAGTTTAGTTTTGAAGTATTGTGAGATCTCATATCAAAATAGTATATTATGCATCAATAACCATTGCATGAGAGTTGCATACGGGTCATTCCATGTCAAATCGTCAAATGGTTGGAATCGACCCCTCCCGATTTTGATGAATTTTGGTGGAGAGTTTTCTCTGATCATAAAACGAAGTTCTGCCTAAGGAAAAAAATTAAAAAAATTTTTCTGAAAAGTTATGCAAAATCCAAAATTTCACTGTTTTTCCTGTTTTTAAAGTTTATTTTTTGAATATTTCGGAAACTACTGTATTTAAAAAAAAAACTCTGGTACGTTTAAAGTGGATACTTAGAGGTATGAAAAAAAAATATTTTGAAAAAAAATTTTGAAAATTTCTAAAATTAGGAAATTTTGAATTTTTTGAAATATTAAAAATTAAAGTTCGCCATTAAATTTTGGGCTCAAATTTTTTTACATTATACCTCTGACATATTCATAGATATCCTGAAATTTTTAGGAGGGTGTTTTTTGTTTTTTCAAAAATATGAATTTTTGAATTTTAGCCAAAAAATATTTTATTTCATTAAGGTTACCTAAAATTAAACGTTTTTGTTTTTGCACTCGTTGACCATTCTCACACACAGATTTATAATCTTTTTTGCCGGGTAATTCTCTACTGATATCTTCTAAAAAATTCTTGAACTTTTTGTTCTGTAGTCTTTAATAACGGATGACCTTTGTTTTGATCAGGAATAAATAGGATGCCATCTTGTTCTACTTTTTGTTTCACCTTTCTTACCATGTAAGAAGATGCTCCAAAAGTATTGATAACTTTTTCCATCGGCCAACTTGATGGTAGAACAGATAAAATTTGTGATTTGTCACTTAATTTACTGGCATTATCAAATTTATTTTTTAATTGTACTACTCTTCCAGTTAGTTCTGGGTTATCGTCAATAATTGACATATTATAAGTATCTGCATCAAAAATATCCGTGACATTTTCAAAGCATAATTGAAACTTGGATTTCATGTCATGCAATTTTTTCTGAGCATAAGTATTTGATCGGTCTAAGTCTTTCTTTTTGATTGGAGATAAATTTAACATTTTGGAAATAGTATTGAGACGATCAAATTGAATGTCCTGTGGAGTAAAAGTTTCACCAGTTGAGCTACAAACTTCAGATGTTGAAGTTGTAGTATTTGATAATTGCAATTTGTCAGATAAATGAGATGACATTTTCTCCTGCATTGCAATAGAGCTTTGAATGGCTACTGGGGTTTCCTCTTGATCAGCTGTAACGGAAATTTCAGGTGAATCACTACCTAAATTTTCGGAAATCACTTCAACTAGTCCACTTTTTTCCACTTCAGCGGTTTGTTCAAATGCTTCTGAATCAATTTTCTGGTGTTCTTTTAAATAACTATGGATTTTTTCAAACAAGTTATACATAGTTTAGTTCCAGGGAAAATTAATGGAAAATTAACCTTACACTGATTGTATAGCTCAAAGGAGACCACTTTTAATGATTTACGTACTTGGATATTATGAATTTTATACGGATCAACACATGCTTTCTGATTTAAAATGTAATTTACACGAAATTGTTTGTCATGTTTAGCGCAAATGAAACTCACAGCTGTACCACTTCTGATATTTAGAGAAACGCGGTCTTCATCTGCAAAATCCTTGCAATTAATAAAATTATCCTCAGAGCACATTTCTTTACTAGATATTCCGATCGAACACATTTTCTGTTCCATGATGAACTTTTATTTTTATATAAATCTTCCAGAAACTTATATTGACAAACGAACTAACCAATTTTGTGTTGTTTACAAATAAATAACCAATCCTTAGATCTTCATAATAATAATTATCACGAGTAATAGAGCCCTCTAGTAAATTCTCTCATGCGCCCTATCTATAATAGAGATTTTAGTTGTAGATACATAGATGGCAAAGTGTGTAAATTCTTACATGATTTGAGTTTCAATTTAAAGGTAAATCAATAAAAATAAAATTTTAAATTATATATCTTTGTTTTTACATTCCACTAGCATGAGAAAAATGTTTCAGTGCTCAGCATTAGGTAATTTTGGGTTTGACTAATTCAACTCGACTAGAAAGATAAAAAAATTTAAAAAATATTTTTTGGCTAAAATTCAAAAATTCATATTTTTGAAAAAACAAAAAACACCCTCCTAAAAATTTCAGGATATCTTTGAATATGTCAGAGGTATAATGTAAAAAAATTTGAGCCCAAAATTTAATGGCAAACTTTAATTTTTAATATTTCAAAAAATTCAAAATTTCCTAATTTCAGAAATTTTCAAAATTTTTTTTCAAAATATTTTTTTTCCATACCTCTAAGTATCCACTTTAAACGTACCAGAGTTTTTTTTTTAAATACAGTAGTTTCCGAAATATTCAAAAAATAAACTTTAAAAACAGGAAAAACAGTGAAATTTTGGATTTTACATAACTTATCAGAAAAAATTTTTCAATTTTTTTCCTTAGGCAGAACTTCGTTTTATGATTAGAGAAAACTCTCCACCAAAATTCATCGAAATCGGGAGGAGTCGATTCCAACCATTTGACGATTTGACATGGAATGACCCATACACTATTTTTTCTACGAGAAAATTTCATTTAAAAAAGTACATAAAAAATGTACTACCTGTTCAAATTGCATAGTACAATTTGAACTGAGAAACCCAAAATTATATATTTCAAACCACGCCGCCACTGGAGTGACCGGATTCCGTTGTAAATCCGCTCAAACCCTTCTAAAAAATATAATTCCAGCCCGTGTCGCTCAAAACATACATCGTGCCGCTTCAGCAAAAAATCGGAGCATCGATGCAGGTATTCAAAACCGTTAAAACGGAAATTTCGCGAACAGCCAATGAGAGTGAATTTTCTCTCTCCGGTACTCCCTGACGTCACTCGTCATATAAATATGAAACGCGCCCTAAAACACCGGTCATTATTGGTCATTTTTGGTAATTAGGTTATTAGGGTCAATTTGGTAATATTTACACAATATAATAATTTCAGATCAGATATAATTTGATTCTGTGGGCTGTTAAATTTGTGATTTTCTCTTTTCATTTACTTATTCTCGATCACTCTGTACTTTTAATATTGGGAAAAAATATAGTTTAATTCAGTGGGTTGATATCGTGTTTTTGTGGATTTTGTGTTATTCGCTACCATAATTGTTGGATTACTAGAATAAGAAACCATACACCCAGACCGTAAATGTTCTCTATGTGTGAAGCTATAAGTGACTCGCTGTGTGTGGAAAATAAACTGTTGAAAATGAACATGGATTTTATTTCAAGATGTGATCTCTCGTTTTGTTATAAGTGTCTCGACTAATACCTAGTCGACCCCAAACGGGAATGGATATTTACCCCATTTTCGTTCATGGTCCTTCGAGCCGGATTAAATAATAAGATGCCAACCCTATGGACAAGTAAGAAGTTAGTTTTAATATTGGTTTCTCTAAAGTGTAAACTTGTGAAACAATGTGATTGACTGCCTGTGTCGGTTCAAAAGTGGTGGATTGAGTAGCTACATTTTGAATCGATCCCTATAATTAAATAGACATTAAATTATGGAACTTTTCAACGCTTCAACCCTGAGATGGAGAAGAAGAGGAATCCTCAACGTGTGTAAATAAAATCTGCAACTGTAAGTTTTAAGCTTTTATTTTTGTTTGTTTTTGAACTAATGTTCATAGCATGTAGTGTAAGAAATATTTTATATTTTTTTGGTGCAATTTGGAGCAATTTGCAAATTTTCCCCTCCATATGAAAGTAAGAAATAGTTTTAATAAAATTCTCTTATTTGTTTCCGACAGTGGCGTGTGCTAGCATTAATTTATTTAGTGAATTGTTTATGTACCTAGCGCTGAGAAGGAGAAAGTCGAGCCTCTGAGTGCTGATTTCTTTTCTTGTTTTTGTTTTTAGGATGTGTTCCAGGCAGAGCAGGCCCTTCAAAAGCGACCGCTATCCCCGCTCCCTCTTCGAATAAATAAATTTATAACCATGTGTGTTTTATTATTTTGATTTATTGGTATGTTTAAAACTTTAATTTATTTTTTGAAAATGCAACGCCACGCCACAAAACAATTTTCGCTGTGAACATTTATTTTAGTATTGTAATTTAGTTTCAATCACAATGGACACCCTAAAGAAGCAGAGAAGCGTTTATAAAGCTTTAATGACCAAGCTAGTAACATGGCATGAATGCAATCTCAATGTAACAGACAAGTATCAATTTAAGAATAGGCTAGTAAGTTTGGAAAATTATTATTCAAAATATTGCGAAATTCAATCAGCCATTGAAACTCAATCAGAAAATTTAGAATCAGAATTTATAGACAGGACAGCAATAGAAGAAAAATATATCGATATTAAATGTAAACTTCAAAACTCTTATGAAACATTGAATGCTCCACCTCCAGTTGTCAACCCCCAAACTGTTCAACGCGATGGTGGACGCAACATAAAATTGCCCAACATTGAAATCCCTATCTTCGACGGGAATTGTTTGAATTACAGAACCTTTAAAGAACTTTTTGAAGCCTTAATAATAAATAATAGTAGGTTATCGTCCAATACTGAACGTCTATTTTATTTAAAATCGTTTTTACGGAATGAACCTCTTTCGTTGATTTCCCAATTAGAGGTTAATGACTCCAATTTGCACATTGCTCTGAATTTATTTGATTCTAGGTATAATAATCCACGGCAGGTTGTGTCTGCCCATTTGTTGAAATTATTTACTCTAAATACTGTTCAAAAAAACTGTAACGCTAATCAATTGAGAACATTTACGGCAGATGCGAAATCAATTGTTAATTCTCTTTTAAATTTAAATCTCGACAAATCTGAATTATTCGACGCGTTAATAAATCATTTATTGCTGAGTAAGTTAGATTTTCAAACTAAGAAAACCATTGAAGAAAGCGAAGATACACAAAATCTTTTCACGTGCGATAAATTATTTGAATTACTTGATAAAAGATGTAATGTATTAGAAAATTTGTTCGTTCAAGACATTCACGCCGAACCTTTGAAGAGCTCATCTCGCGGCTATCCAGTGGCGTCGTCAACCCCTCGGTCTAATAAAGTAACATTAGTTTCAAGTCAAAATTCATTCACCAGTAGCACGGGAAAAAGAGATTCTTTACCTAGCACGTCTACATTATCCAATTCAAGTGGAATAGATTTTTCATCCGGTATGAATAATGTCAATGGAATGAGTAGATCTTCAGTTCCGCATAACTCATTGGGAACCGAAAATTTTAATACGCTAAATCGCGGTTGTTCAGTTTGTAATGACTCTAATCATAAAATTTACACGTGTCCGGAATTCGGCGCACTTGCAGTACAAGATCGCTATAAAGTTGTTAAATCTCTAAAATTATGTTTCGGATGCCTCGGTTTCAAGCATTTATTACCCGAATGTACTTCTCACAAATTGTGTTCTATTTGTAACCGAAAGCATCACACTTTATTACATTCGCAATCCCCCTCTCCTAAAAGCAATGTGGCAATTCAGTCTCTCAACCGCTCTAATCGCAACCATAATAGTGCAGCTAACTCTTCATCATTTCGAAGTACCCAAAACACTTCAACCCCGCAATCTCAAAATGCTCACGTTTCAAATCTAACCGATACTTCTTCCTCATATAACCAATCACAACAGAATCACAACAACTCTCCTCACTCTCATGTGACTATGCTAAATGTGAATGGCAGTCACGTACTACTAGCCACGGCGAAAGTTAAATTGTACCCAAAACATGGCCCTCCTATCATTGCCCGCGCTCTTCTCGATCCGGGAAGCCAAAACTCATTTTTACGTAAATCACTAGCTGAGACGTTGGGATATGACACCTATTCTCAACCATTGGTAGTTTCAGGTATTTTTAATAGCCACCAAACAATTAATTCAATGACCGACTTGACCCTCCATTCGTTGGTAAATAGAAGTTTTAATTGTGACGTTACCTGTGCAATTGTAGATACAATCACACAACCCCTACCTCAAGTGAAAATAAACGCAGCGCAGCTACCTATACCCCCTCATATCGTTAAGAATTCATTAGCCGACTATGACTTTGATAAGCCTTCTCCAATTGACCTATTACTTGGTGCCGACGTTTACTATTTCCTCCTCAACCCAGGTTTGTGCAATTTAGGTACACAATTTCCTTCCTTAATCTCTACTCAGCTTGGATGGGTAGTGTCCGGAGTTGTCCCCCCCCCAATGCTTAGAAACAAATAACTTATGACTACCAAACTCATTTCATGTATCTTCACATGAACCCCCATCCGAAAACCACTTGGAAATTATGCTAGAGAAATTTTGGGCCCAAGAAGAGGTCGCAAATAGCAACCCCTTATCTGACGATGACATCAAAGCTGAGCACATTTTTAACTCATCCATTACGAATCTCTCAAACGGCAGGTTTCAAGTTGATCTTCCATTAATCAGTACAAATTCACACAAACTCCTTGGCGACTCCTTTATGACAGCCAAGCATCGATTTCTTTCTCTCGAAAAAAGATTTTCCAGAGAACCCCACATTAAATCAGAATATAAAAGATTATTGTTCGAATATGCAGAATTAGGACATAGCAAATTCGTCCCTTTAACGTTGCAAACCCCCTCCCTAGATCACAAATACTTCGTTCCCCATTTATGTGTGCTAAGAGAAAATACTGTCAGTACAAAAATCCGCATTGTGTTCGACTATTCGTCTAAATCCTCCACCCAAGTATCCCTGAATGACATTTCTTTGAAAGGACCTAGAGTCCAACCAGAGCTTTTGGACATTTTAATCAGATTTAGAAACTATAAATATGCCCTTACCGCTGATATCGAGAAAATGTACAGGCAAGTACAATTACATCCCAAATTTCACTTTCTTCAAAACGCTCTTTGGAGAGACACCCCCTCTGATGACTTCGTGTGTTTACAAATGTTTACTGTGTCCTTCGGACAAACAAGTGCCCCATTCTTAGCTTGTCGCGTCTTGAAAGAAATTGCTCTCCGCAATCCCCAATTTCCAGAAGCCCAAACCGCTCTCCTAACCCAAACATACGTCGATGATATCTTAAGTGGCGCGAACACACTCCCTGAACTTGAATCTCTCTACTTCTCCCTGAATGAAATTCTTTCCGCAGCCGGTTTTCATCTTCACAAATTTTGCTCAAATTCAAGTGAAATTCGTGACTCCCATTTCCCTGACTCACCTTCAGGAAAAGACCTCAATTTAGACGAGAACCCCAGCAAAATTCTTGGAATTTATTGGAACCCAACAAATGATCTGTTACAAATCTCCACTCCAACAGTTAACATTGACCCTCCAATCACAAAGAGGAAGATAATGTCCATTGTCTTCCAATGTTTCGACCCCCTAGGCTTAATAAACCCCATTATAGTCCAAGGTAAGCTTATGCTTCAAAAACTCTGGCAATCAAAAATACCCTGGGACACTCCTGTCTCCGATACCCTTATTCTAAAAGATTGGACAACATTTCTCGACAGTCATTTCAAACTCTCTACATTGCGAATTCCCCGATATACCCTCCACAATAAAACTCTTCTCTCACTAGAACTCCATGGATTTTGTGATAGTAGCTCTGTAGCCTACGGAGCATCCCTATACCTCAGGGCACTATATGCTGACGGCTCAGCATCATCTCAACTTATTGTCTCCAAATCGAGAGTCACGCCCTTGAAGAAAGCATTAACGATCCCAAAACTAGAACTGTGTGGTATGACATTATTAGCACACTTATATGCCCGTGTGAAGGCTATTTTAGAACTACAACTAAGTATTTCCTCCGCTATTTTATGGACCGATTCCCAGATCGCTCTTTCATGGATTAAAAGCACCCCCACAAGATGGTCAGTTTTTGTGTGCAATCGCGTAAGTCAAATTCAAGAATTAACCCCCACTGTCTCATGGAGACACATTAGAAGTCATTTGAACCCTTGTGACTTATTGTCACGTGGCCACCCATTAGAATTTCCGAGTACCTTCTGGTTTTCTGGTCCCCCGTTCCTGTATGAGTCAAATAATGACACTGAAAGGTATGACACATTTTCCCCTGTGCATACTCTCCCTGAAGAAAAAAGAAAAGCCCTAATTGCAACAGGTCTTCCACTTGATCGGTATACTGCTCTTATTAGCCGGTCTTCATCGCTCCCCAAATTGATAAATTCCATGGCCTATGTTTTTAAATTTGCAACCATGCTAAAAACCCGCACAAATAGATGCCTTCCCCTATCGATAATTGAAATTGCCAAAGCAACTAATTTCTTAATTAAACATGTACAGAAACAATATTTTTCCAAGATAATAAACTCTATTCAGAGTAAACGTATTGTATCTGATAAAAAATTTATTTATTGATCCCGACGGTATTATACGAGTCGGTGGTCGCCTCAATAATTCTGATATTTCCTTTCAACAGAGACACCCAATTTTATTACCTTCTCGTAGCCATTTTACTACCCTTGTATTAAAACATGAGCATTGCCGACTAGGTCATAGTGGACCTCGGAATGTTTTATCAAATGTTAGATTACGCTTTTGGCCAATAGATGGCCTTAGAGAAGTCAAACGCATAATTCACAATTGTCACATGTGCCATCGTTTCAAGGCAGTCGCTGCTCAACAGCTTATGTCTTCCCTCCCAAAAAGTCGTATTTCCCCCTCCAAACCATTCGAAACTGTTGGTGTCGACTACGGTGGCCCGTTTTTGATTAAATCGTCAACACTCAAAAAAGCACCTATCACCAAATGTTACTTGGCCCTATTCGTCTGCTTTTCAACAAAAGCTGTTCATCTCGAACTAGTCTCTGACCTTTCATCAGAGGCATTTATAGCTGCCCTAAAAAGGTTCACTTCCCGCCGAGGATTTCCCTCTGTAATATATAGCGACAACGCTACAAATTTTGTAGGCGTGTCCAATCATCTCAAAGATTTGACCCAATTTCTCGTGCATAAATTTGCACCAATATATGATTACCTTCTCTCGTCATCCATTCAATGGAAATTTATCCCTCCAAGATCCCCCCACCGGGGTGGACTTTGGGAAGCAGGCATCAAAAGCTCCAAGTCCCTTTTGTACAAATTACTACATAATTCCTCATATACCTTCGAGCAGTATGCCACAATTTTATCGCAGATCGAAGCTATTTTAAACTCTCGTCCATTGTTTTCGTTGTCCACCGATCCAAATGATTTGAGTCCCCTAACTCCCGGGCACTTTCTTATCGGAGCCCCGTTAATGGCATTACCCGATAAAGATATTTCCCTAACTCCTATCAATAGACTCAAGTTCTGGCAACAGTGTACGCTCGTACAGCAAAAGTTCTGGAAAAGGTGGTCAATCGATTATCTGAATCACCTACAGCAACGTACAAAGTGGAAAAAACCCAGTACAGACTTGAAAGTAAATGACATGGTGCTTGTTAAAGACGATGACTCCCCCCCTCTTAGGTGGCCCCTCGGCCGTATTGTATGCATCAATCCTGGTAAAGACGGAAAAATCCGATCAGTACAGGTCAAAATGTCTGCAGGTGAATTTGCCCGGCCAATTGTAAAGTTAATTCCCCTCCCCATGAATGATTATACTCCCCCACAGATCCCGTGAAGGTTAATTTTCTCAGTTGTATATATGTAAATTGTTTTATACTGTATATAGGTTTAATAATTAAATTAAACAATCCTGACTAACAATTAACTTTATTGATTCGCTGTGTCAAGTGACAATCAGTTGTCGGCATTACAACCACTATTGCCAACCGTTATTACCAAATATCACTGTACAACATCTTCCTCCTTAAGTAAGTTAATTGACACATAGTTAATACAATACAAAATCCTTAAACTTAGATGGTTTTTTGCAAACCCGCTTTTCGAGCGACTCTTGTTCAGGGCTCTGAACAACAGGCTCGTCACAATTATTTTTTACTTCTAAGTTATCATCAGCTAAAGTAGAATACAGTTTTTCTGTTTCATTACTATCACTATTACTACAATGACCTGTGCTATTAGGACTATTTTGAATTTGTTTATTAGTTATAGAAGGTTTTAAATGTAAGGTATTTCTTCTTAAAATATTATTATTTTCATTAGACACATAATAAGATCTGGGTGTTTCAGCGTCTGCAATTATTTTGCCTGGTACCCATACCTTGTCTTTGATAACAACATTTTGACCTGGACAAAAATCAACATTTCTATTAACTGCTGACTTATCAAACTGAGCTTTATACTTTAGCTGTGATTGTAAAAGTTTGTCCTTTACATTTGTTTGAATTTTAGGCTTCAATTTGCACAAAGAGGATGGGAGCTTTGTACGTAATAACCTACTCATTAATAGTTCACTTGGACTAGCGTTTAAACTAGGAATTGGTGTGCTACGATACTCTAATAATGATATGCTTAAATCTTTTCCCTCCTCCTTGTGTTTTTTAATCATTTGTTTAGCAATGTGAACAGCTTTTTCTGCAAGTCCATTGCTCCGAGCATAATGGGGACTAGAAGTTATTATTTGGAAATTCCACTTCAATGCAAAATCTTTGAATTCCACTGACCCAAAAGGCATATTATCAGAATATATAATTTTAGGAATCCCATGATATGAAAATATATTTTTTAATTTAGATATTATTTCTTTAGCAGTTTTATACTTTAATTCAATTACTTCAATCCACTTAGAAAAACTGTCAATAACAACAAGATAATCTATACTCTGATATGTTAAAATATCTGTAGCAATGATTTCAAAAGGTAATTCAGGTACCTTGTGTAATAACAGTTTTTCTTTTTTGTTTGATGCACTAAATTTTTCACAGATTTTACAACATGCAACCATATTATCAATATCTTTGTACATGCCAGGCCAATAAAGTATGTTTTTAGCTCGTAGTTTTGTTTTAGTCATCCCCATGTGTCCTTCATGTAACAGTTTCAGCATAGTTGATCTTAGAGATTGAGGTATAACTATTCTATTATTATAATAAATTATACCTTCATCTACAATAATTTCATTTTTAATTGTGTAAAACTTTTTCAAGTAACCTGTGAGTTTTTTCTGTTTTGGCCAACCTTTGATATGATATTCAGCGACTTTACTTAATAATGTGTCTGTTTCACTAGCTTTCCTTAGATCATAGAGTTCATTTAAATTATTATTATAACGATTAATACAACATTACTAGACCATTTCTTAGGCTCTGAAACTTTTGAAACTATACCGTTTTCAATCATTTTGTTTAACTCTTTTTCAAATTTATTCAAAAGTACTTGGGGTAGCCTTCTAGGCGGCCTTATTACTCCCTCTGCATTCACCTTGGTTTTTATTGTATAACATTCAGGAAATGCGCCTAACCCTTCAAATATCTCATTATTATTTTTTATAAATTCATTTTTGCTATTTATTTTTAATGTGTCTATTTTACTATTTGTTATTTTCACAAGAAGATTAAATTTTTTACATACCTGTAGTCCTAAAATAGGCATTACATTTTTATTTACTACAGCAAACTCTACATCACCTATACTATTATTTATTTTACAACTTAGTTTTATGTTACCTAGGGGCTTGATTTTTTCTCCTCCAAAGGCTTCTAACAGCCCTCTGGACTCTCTTAACAGCTGATCATTACCAACAATTTTCTTAAAAGTTTTGAACGGAAGGACATTGACTTGTGCACCAGTATCCAGCTTAAAATTAATTTTATGATTATTTATCTCTACATCCTGGGTCCAAATATCTTCTCTGCTGTGAGTGCAAACAGTATTTACTGTGTCGTTTAATGAATGAACTTGGAAGAGTTCAGTAATATCTTCAATGCTATCTTCTTCTTCAACATTAATTTCTTGTACATTTTTATTATTGTACATTTGATTTTTGGTACTTCTACAGCCCACTGCAAAATGATTAGCTTTTTTGCAGTTCTTACAGTATTTACCATAAGCAGGGCATTCTCTGGGCCCATGTTTATAATTGCACTTTTTGCAATGATATTTTAGTTTCTCATTTCTGTTATCTTTTAATTCATCTATATGATTTTCAACATGAAGACTTTTTACTTGTTTTTTACTTATTTCTGCAGCTTGACAGGTTTTAATTGCATCATTTAATTTTAAGTCTGCCATTCTCAATAATCTCTCTTGCAGCTCTCTGGAGTTTACGCCTAAAACTATTTTGTCTCGAAGCATTTCATCTTCTTGTTCTTTGAATTCACATGTTTTTACCAAGGTTTTTATGTCTCTTAAGAACACTGCGAAGTCTTCATTTTCTTTCTGAATTCGTTGATGAAATATGAATCTCTCAAATATTACATTTCTTCTCGGATTTACATAATCATCAAAAGCTTTTATTATTATTTCTGGCTTTTTCTCATCCTCTTCATTTAAATTAAATGTATTAAAAAGATCTAGTCCTTCTTCGCCAAGGAAGTTAGGATTGCAGCTTTTACTTCAGGGGTTTTGGAATTGTTGCCAGATGCCGTCATGTATATTTCATAGCTTTGTTTAAACTTTTTCCAATTGTTGGCAATATTTTCATCAACGATAAGATTTTTGGGGGGCTTAAACAGTTCCATGTCGTGTCTTCTTAATTGTACACGTGTTTTTTACTAGCCTAACCTCACTTATTTCTTAATATATTATTAATTTTCTTACTGGGGTTTGAGAATTTTCAATATTACTCTACACACTTCTAACTTAATTAAGCAGCGCCATGTTTTATACTGTATATAGGTTTAATAATTAAATTAAACAATCCTGACTAACAATTAACTTTATTGATTCGCTGTGTCAAGTGACAATCAGTTGTCGGCATTACAACCACTATTGCCAACCGTTATTACCAAATATCACTATACAACATAAATAATTCATCAAAAATAGTTTTATTTTTTATTTTATTAGTTTGTCAAGGCAATTAACCTTTGTTTAAGCGTTCCACACACACAACTTTGTTAAAGCATTACACACACCTTTGTTGAAGCGCTCTTTTAAGCTCATGAAGTGAATGCCTCTCTTTCACCTTCATGGAGCACTGTTATTGGTGAAACTCTCTCTCTCTCTCTCTTAAGCTCATGAAGTGAATGCCTCTCTTTCACGTTCA
>CAJUYI010002294.1:0-33693 GCA_910591695.1 Galerucella pusilla
CCTCGATCACATGGTGAAGAGGCCGAAGATCAAGGATCACCTCCATCACAACAGTTGGTGTAGTTCTCATGCAGCCAGTTGCCCCCAAACTGACCACCCTTTGAAGGCGTGCCAGTTGCGATCTAGCCGTGACCAAGGTTACCCTCGGCCACCAGACCAGAGCCGCATATGTGAGCATAGGCAGCATAATCACTCTATAGAACCATATGATCGTTTTGGGGGTCAGTCCCCACCTCGGACCAATGGCTCTCCTACAGGCCCAATACGTGTTTGTCACCTTGCTTAGGCGACTATCAAGATGAGCCTTCCATGTCAGTGATTTATCAAGGATCACTCCTAGATACTTCACCTGTTCAACCACCGGCAGTGGTACTCCATCAAGATTTAGACCCTCAGGTCTTATACCTCTCTTTTTGGTGAAAGCAACTATCTCAGCCTTGGCAGGATTAACTGCAAGTCCGTGTTCGTCACACCACCCATGTACCCTATTCAGAGCCCTTTGCATGAGGTCCCTGAGAACGGTAATGTGCCTTCCAACAACAAGGACAACGATATCATCGGCATACCCTATCGTTAGAAAGCCCTCACCGTTTAAAAGGGTTATTAGCTCGTCAATGACTAGGTTCCACAATGTGGGCGAAAGAACACCCCCTTGCGGACATCCCCTAGCGACGATTACTTTTGCCACATGGTCTTTCCAAGTGGCCTCTACTGTACGGTTGCACAACATGGCCCCAAGCCAGTGAGTGATCATTGGCTCTATTCCATGATTTGCCGCAGCCCTACACATGGATCCTACAGGGGTGCTGTCAAACGCCCCTTGTATATCCAAGAAAGCTCCCAGGGCGATCATGCCATTTTCCAACGCCTTCTCCACCTGAGTTACCAGTTGGTGTAAGGCACTTTCAGTTGACTTGCCACACCTAAAAGCATGTTGGTTGTTGTGCAAAGGATACCTAAGCCCAACCTTTTCCTTTATGTATCGATCAGCCACCCTCTCCAGTGTTTTCAGCACAAAGGATGTTAGGCTAATGGGTCTAAAGGATTTAGCCACCGTATATGTGGTACGACCCGGCTTGGGTATGAAGACGACTTTCACCTGCCTCCACTATATGATCTGATTTCTACACAAAATTGTGCACCATCACCAGTAGTTTGACTTTCAATCTTCAAACACACGTAAATGACGGTATAGGTTGTCTTTACCATTTTTTACAGTGAGTATTCCAAAATATCTATTGATGTCTATTTAATTTTATATCGCTTCCCTTCGTGAAACTACCTAATTGTATACTATGTAACCAAAGACACCATAAGGACAGATTGAATTTTCTTTCAAGAATCCATCTGTATTCTCAGAATTTTAGGTTAAATTCTGTTTTTTTAACATGCTCTTTCAATTTGATTTGATATTGAGAGATGCTGAGGTGTTTCTTTCTTTTTTGGTCAAGTGGATTCTTTATTCTCATTTATCCACGTTCGTCATTTCTTGTATGGGGCTACAAGCACTTTGTACAATTCTACTAGATGCTATTAGTAGGTACCTAGTCACATGCTTATAAGAGGTATACTACAAGTACCTTGTTAGTGGTACTTGAAATTATCGATAACTTCCTCTGTATCTGCCAATCTATCACTGCGACATTTTTAATTATCAAGGTTATAAAGTACAAAAATGTTTTATTTTTAAGAAATTAGTCAGCATCGGATAGATACAAATTTTATTAATGATCTGTATGTGGTCAAATAATTATATATTTTCGTATATAATTTTATTTGTTCAATAATAATTTATTGTTCGTGTTTTTGTGTAAAATACTTTTGGTCACTTGTTAAACGCATTTCAGGTGGAAGATTTAAAACGGGAAAGTATGAAATTTAGGAAAATGATGATCAAAGATTTAAAAATCAAGCACAAAAAGGATAAGAGCGGGAAGAAAAAGAAGAAAAAGCTCAAGTCCGAAGTACAAATAATCGCCAATACAGGGGAAAATCCTACAAAACTGATTATAAGGTTTGGTAAAAAAAGTGATAGTGACAATGAAAAACGGACGAGTGGTGAATCGGGCGTATTAAAACCGGAATCCGCTAATAAAGATATTTCGGAGAAACCTTCAACACAATCAGACGATAGAGATAAATCACCACCGGTTAAATTAATTCCCATAAAATTAAAACTGTCTAGATGTCAAGAAGGTTCCGGGTATGTGATGAAACCTCCCGTCCATAACACCGAAAAAAAAGAGGAGAGGGCGGTTCAACCGGGCCAACCTCCACCCGCAGATCCCGAACCTACGCCCCATATAGAAACCAAACCCGCCGCCAACTCCTCCCCGCCCCTCTTAGATCCTGCCCTAGCGGTACTAACCGTCAATAAAGACTGTGAAGTTAGATGATAATCGTGTAAATTTATTTATGTCGAAATTGTGTAAAATATGTAATATTGGTTGGATATAGATGGTGCCCAGTGAAGGCAGAAATTGAGAGATTAAACAATTGTGAAAATATTTGTACAGTCCGATGAAATGCTAGCTGCTATTCACATGTTTAAATCCACGTTGTTAAGCTGACTAGTGAATGTGTAGACTAAGCGAAGGACACATACGTGGGTAAATTGTCGTAGATAGTTTTCGTTTTAGGGGTCTCTATTTCTTACTGATTACATTAATCAATATGTGTTGATTCATTTTATTCATTTCTATAGTTGGTCAACTATAATGTATTAAGCATAAACTAATTTTATTATTTATATATACAAATTGCTTATAAATACATTGAATTGAACATCTATAGATGGAATTATAGTTGTTTGACTGAAAACAGATTGATATTTTATACAAGTTATTAAATTTTTATCTCTTATTTTATTATTCATATATACAAACTTTTTATAAATAAATTCAATTGAATATCTATAGATGGAATTGTAGTTGATTAACTGTAATCACATTGATTATTTATACAAATTATTCAATTTTTCAAATTAATAGTAGGTACTGGGCTTTTCAAATTATTGCTGTTCTTATGTAAAAAACAAGCTTCTTAAAATATCGGGATTTATAAGAAAACTGTTGCAGTATCTTTAAAATGAAAATAACGAAATTTATGAAATTTTGCTGGTAAGTGCAACAAAGCATAATACATCTATCTGATGTGTTTTGTCTGGTTTAACCACAAATAACAACTTTTCAATTTAAATGGGACGCCCTGTATATTTTTGCAAATTTTGATAGGTGATGTTATTTCGAATTCTTACCACTAGGTTCAGTTTGAAAAATTTGTAAAAAGGAGAAAATGAAGCATCTTACATTTATTCAATAATTAATTCTATTTTATTAGATTGGATGGCAATAATAATAATTCATTTAAAATGTTCAAGTTACTGGCCGTTCACATCCGGGCAATATTCTTTGTTTGGATGAAGTGCCTCCCCACCACAATAAACTGGGCTACGAATTTTTGGATCAGAATTTTCAAATCCTGGAAAGGGTATTTCATGAATTTGTTAATAGGCTTTTATATCGTCAGGAAAAAATGGATTTTGAACATTAGAACTTGCTTGTTCTCATTCTAATCTAATGAATAATATCTATAGCTAGAGCAGGAAGTAGTACTTTGGCAGCGGAGCACGGCAGTCTGTCGAGACTACCAAAGGACTTTCTACTCGAAATACACACAATATTCTTTCTACGATCACACCAAAATAAAATTAATTGCCATTGTTTGTACTTGGCAGTTTCCAAATTGCAGTTTCGTGTACTTATGTACGTAGGCAACACTTATTACATTAATGTCAGATATTTTTTAGATTTCCCTATTTCTCATTAAATTATTACGGAAAATACTGTTGGATGCTTTAACATATTAGAACATCAACTAAAATATTTTATTCCACAGTTTATATTAAAATAACTACTAGCTCTCTTTTATCTATAAATAAAATTAGGCGTGCGCCAAAGTTATTCTCTGGTTAAGAGCGCCAATAATGTCAAATTATGACAGCTCGCGGAAAACATTAACTTTGCAGTTGCTTTTCAAAGCACAAAAGACGACTTTCGATAGTGGTCGTAGAGAAAATAATTTATTGAATAAATATGAACTTAGTACGTACGAGTGCGGAATTAAAAAAATCTGTTGAAATGAGCAAAAATGCACATGGTGTTCCAATTAAATTTAAAAAGTTGAAGGTATTTTATTCGGACTTATTTGCAAAGTTATATTAATTTGATCCCACGCCTGCTTACATTACTTTGTCCAGATGTTTTCAAAAATATTCTCTTTTCGACGAGAACGAGAATTGAAAGTTTTTTTTCCCCGAACATCGTCATTATATTTATTATCGCGATTGAAGTGTATATCGAAAAGGCCAATTTTTCTTACTTTAAGCGCTGGTTACCCTTTCGGCAACAAACTGTAGAATAAAATGCAAGAGTGAAGGCACTAAGTTAATTCATGCGTTCAGTGAACCATACCTCAATCAAACTAGTTTGTTCAACCATCCTTTGCCGTTACGTCATAATCGGTGACGTATTCTGCTGTTTTACGTGTGTCTTATATTAGTTGAATGTTATTTTACACTTAACCTCAAAATTATAATCGATTACATTATGTTAAGAATTGTTTTCAAAATATGTCAACTGAACTGTCGATAGTAACAGATGAAATTTATGTCAACTTTAGATAAGAAATAAGAGAGCAAGCTGGACAACGTATGACGTAACGGCAAAGGATGGTTGAAGAAACTCTACATCTAATAGATTAATAACGAAAGATAACAAAAACAACAAGAGGAATATCGGGGATACTCTCTTCACACCCACACGTAAACACAAACAAAATAGGCAACGGATAGGAGGAATGATAATAATGAAGGAAGAGAGAATATGAACATCATCATTTACAGTGGATCCATTCAATAACTAATACATAACACTTACAATTTTTACATTTGGAAGTTAAAATCAAAATTTGCTCTTGGATCGCCTTAACAATTCCCATAAGATGGTTTTGATTATGAGATTTCTAGACCCTAAATAAAATAATGAATTGATTATTCAGAAACGAGGGCAGCGACACAAACCGGTATAAGTTTCTGAAATATAAAAAAACACTGTACCACTCGGACACCATTAGATATTTCGGAAAAGCTACGAATAGCTAATATACAAAAAACAATCCCCCGCTTTAAATATTTATAATTATTTTTTGATTATTCTATATCTAACTAATTTTCTATCCAATCGCGGCGACCCTTGACCTCACATACTTTCTCATCTTTATCCTTGTGTTGTAACGATTCATTATTCCGCTTGTAACCAGCCATTATTATTATTATATTTTTTTCGCTCAGATGTAGAAACTTTTTGGATTACATGCTCCTTTTTTTCATAATTTATAGACCGTTTTATAGCTTCCACAATCTTTGAAATTCTGCTTCTCTCAGACTGAAAATATCATTTTTCAAACACAATTATATATACACACACCACTGCATAATCGATTACTTACCTAAAAAACACAACAATATATTTTCAAATGAATATGACCTGCCATGTTTGAACTATCTAATATAAAGTTCATAAAGCTTCATTAACTGCAGTGGAATCATTTAATTTTTTCAATACAAAAAAATGTTTACAGAACAACTTACTCCCGACTCTGATCAAAATGCAACAAATATAATTTTTATCTATTTTTCTGTATTTCCTTATATGCACATAACATTTAAAAATAAAAAAATCATCTTCTGTTCTTATTTTTACTAGCAGTATAGATAATTATTATTGGTGATCTATGACGTTGGTTAAATTGCTACGAATATGTAGGAGAAAATAAAATAATATTTAATATAAAATGTTTTTTTGTATTTTGGCAATAAATATTCATAATTATTCACTAAAACGCGAGCACGTGTCGCTTGCTAAAAATATTTCATTTTACTTGCATCTAGTAGTGTCGGTAATTATATTCAAACAGTCGAATTAACGAACAAATAAAATATTGGTTGTCTACTTGATACATCTGTTGTCTTGTTTATATTTTATGAAAACTCTAGCAGTTACATCACCTTTTCTGGTATAGTATTAGAATATATTCCATGCAACTTTTATTATTATCAAATAACTATTTTAACCGTCTGAACTTTTAAATTATTATGTTTTTCTCATAACTTATGTTGTTTATATTATTTTTCATACAAAAGTCAACTTACAGTTAGTTTTTAACTTTGAGTTTTCTTTTGGTAGATAATTGTATCGTGTGTTGTATTTTCTATTTTATATACATAACGTACGTTTTAAAAAATGACTAAAGCAAGAAAAAGAGACCAAAAAATGGTAAACTGTTTACACAATATCCAGTATGTGATATTCATTGTACAAAGTCAATTATGGCAACACCGTAATATTATTTTTGTATATATTGTAAGTTATGGTAATTGTGAATATATATATATATTATAGTGACTAAACTAATTTATATAAAATTTCATTTAAAATGATGATTAACTCGTGTTGACAAGTTTTTGATAGGTAGAACTCGTTATTAGAAAAAGAAATGATTCGTAATTATACGATTGTTTTCAAAACAAACAAAAAAATCTGTCTCCTGAAACTTTTGATTATATTTTTTACTATTAAAAATATCAATATTTTTGCCTATTTCGAATGATATTAAAAAGAAAATAGTTAATTTTGCATACATTAAAAAATTTAGTTCCATGTTCAATTTTATCGAGAAATTAGTCAAATTAGTGGAAATATCAAATGCAGAGTTCATGCAATATATGTTTCTTCTTGAAATCGTAAAATATGAATTACATATTTTCATCGACTTTATTCTCTACCAAGAAATAATTCTATTAATAAATCAATAGTACGTTCAAAAATAAGATCGATTATGTTAAATGGGGAATAATTTTTAATTCCAACACAGATCACACACACATTCCAACTGTTGTAAACAGTTTCTCCAATTTCAATTGGATTATGTCTATTACAGCTTACGTTCAAACTATTTAAATGGGAAAACATGAATGAATTGAGTGGTATGGTGTATCACTGCGACTTAAGCACATGTGAGCTAGGGTTGTCATAACTTCGGTGCCTTGAGCATAAGTGTTGATTGATTTAACAATGCCTGCGAGAAAAACTTTGAAAAATCTTAGTTGGTTTTTGTCATGACTTCAATCTCTTCCAGGTGCAATTCATTCAGAGATATGCCCTTTCTGTCTTATTTCTACCTTTTCAATCCCACCCTTAATGTAATTTCAAAACGGATTAGTTCCTACAAAGGGAGTTGACGCCGCTTTCCTGACTAGTTCACAAGCTAGTTACTTCAACAATTGTGCCGGTCAGTCAATTTATTATTGAAAGTAACATAATTTTACCGAATGTCAACCAAAGAAATTTTGAGACGAAACGAGATTTATATAATTATATTAGAAAAATTGTTTTTCATTGTAGAAAATTAATCGATTATTAAATTTGATTTGACTGGAATTTTCTCAATAAGACGCAATCGATCGGTAGATAAATTTTTTTGTCATTGATTTTACCTCCGCTTAATACGTTGCGTCCATTCATGTTTCCTCTTTAAACTTTCTACGTTTCCTTTCCTTGAATTTGCCTTAATATGTTTGCTTCCAGTACTTTTCTTACTATGGCATCTTCCCATCTCTTCAACATACTTCTCGTTTGATAAATTCGTATATTGATAACATTTTTAGTTCGTATTTCTTAGCCTATTTCTTCATAAACTTGAATTTGATTTCAACCATCTGTATCTTACTCTCCAAAACCTGGTAAGAGATGAAAGCCTGAAAAGCCGATATGAATTATTGACAAATAAAAATAATTGCCATTAAAGTGAAGTACATCATCATGAACAAAGGCAAAATTGTGAGTATCAGATAGCTAAAAAATGTAAAAATATGAATTACTATTGACAGGGGCAGCTGAAACGCTACCAAAACAGTGAAATGAAATTATAAAAAAAGATTGTTGTTTAATTTTCCAAAAATAACAAAAAGAATGCTTTATATCAAAAAATATATAGTTTAGCAAATCTATCTGAAGCTACGCGGTGTCGGCAAGGGGTGAAGAAACAAGGCCGACAATCAATAACAGTCAATAGTCAAAGTGAGAAGGAAGAACACACGCACGCGCATTCTTCATCAATTGTGTTCGTCTGGGGTAAGTACGCAATAATATGATCTTCACACGGCGTTGCCTAGTTTAAAGAAACCCAAAAATGTTCAACTTTCAACATTCATTATTTGAAAAAAAAATTTATTGGACAAAATCTAATGAAACAAGCACATAAAAGCTCTAATCTTATTATGAATTTATGGTTGATAATCAAAAGTCTATTTTCGAATAATTACTGCTACATACTCAGCACATTGGTTATTTTATAGTTAAAAGTGGCAATATCGAATGTTTTCGGCCGCATTGTCTTCATCTTCATAGCTTCAGATAAGTTTGCCAAACTATAGTTTTAACTTTCAATACTTTCAACTATTTGTTTTCTCAGACCTTTTGAATGATTATAAGAAATATATTAGAACCAATTGGGAGCAATCTTACGCCGATTTCGCTAAAACATCTAATAGTCAATATTTTCTTTTGCATCCTACTTTACCAACTAAGATTCCTCATATCTCTAATTTTGATTATATACCTCCATCATATCTCGTTTAAGAATGAATCATGGTCGTTTCCGAATCATCTTTTTAAAAAAGGTATTGTGAATTCTCCAGCTTGCTCCTGTAACAATGTATTAGTAGGAGACTTGAACCATATTTTCTTTGAATGCATTGAAAACAAAATAGCAACAACCGAACTTTACAATTCTCTGATCGATATCAATTTTCCTCTTCCCACAAATATAATCACTCTTTTGGCAAACATGGATAAGTATGTACTTGATGCTATAGTGAATTTCATAAATAAGTCTAAATTATCTATTTAGACATACGCTTTGATATCTTAATTTCTTACTAACTTTTAATTTTCTGTGGCTAATAGACTATGTCTGAGGCCATTCTCCACCACACACACACTCAAGCTGCAAATAGTTTTACCCTCGATATTTTATTTTATTCTTAATAACCGAAAATCTCAAATCTTTCTATTGCTAATATACGATATAAAATATTTCCGAAGATTTTTGAGATGGATTTTTTTCGAACAATCGATATGTAAAAAATATTATTTATAAATATATTGTACAGGGCAAATGGCTTGCGTGCAATTTTATTATGGATGATATTGTTGTTATGAGAGCCATTAGTTTTTTTATTATGATTATTATACTGTAAAAATCGTCTTCTTTTTTAGTGAGAGTTTGTTTTATGCAGAATATTTTTAAAGTGTGGATACATTCAGCAGCGTTGAAGTGGTAAGGAAACAGTTGACAATTTAAGCAATATTGTTTTTGCAGAATATTTTAAAATTCCTGAGTCATATTTGTTGATTTCTTTGTCGATTTTGTATTTATTTTAATAACAAACCGTTTTAAAAGAAATAATATATTTTTAATTGTTGGTGCCTAATTATGGATTTCTGAATTTCAAAGATTCTCAATTTTTATTGATTCTATTTCTTAAATATTTACATAAAGGATGTAATAAAATTTAATGACACTAATTATTATGGTGAATATCTTTATAGCTGAGTACACATGACTAGAAAGTCAAGAAAACATTGTTGTATTCTGTGTAATTATTTTAATTTTATAATTGCAAAGCGCTTTCGGCTATTAAGCCATCTTCAGTGCGATACTCGTCAGGTATATGATACAAGAAACATAATTGAAGGTCGACAACACATTAACGTCACAATAATAAAATTCTTTAAAATTACATTAAATTTAAAATATTCCCCTGATTAGGGTATAATGTCTTTAACTTTTAAACATTTTTAATTCTAATATCTTCAGCTACTACACGAACACCATAGTATATAAATAAAGGAATAGTAGGTTCACTTCTCGTCGGCTCTTTCATGTAGCGTTGCTAAAGATTTGCCGAAAAACGATCGTAAAAGCACACGTGTGTCGTATATACAGGGGTCGCGCGAATTACTATCTTCATATCTTGTTGATTTATAGAGTGTTTGGTACGGGGGCTGATAAAAATGTACGTTAGGCTAGTTAGGCTAGAAAACTTCAAAAAACTATGTTGTTTCGCTATGTATTTAATTATGATTAATTAACTAGAATCATTCATTGGAATAGCGTTCACTACATTATATATATATATATATATATATATATATATATATATATATATATATATATAAAATAATTCGTCAAAAATCTACAAATATAATATATCTTATAATATGAAAATAGAAAACATTTATTAAAAATTATGCCAGATTCTACATACTTTAGAATTGATTTTGCTTATAAAAACAATGATAATTGCATTTAGTAAAAAAATGAAATCCTAAACCAAACTTATAAAATAAAGCAAAAAAAAAGTACCTAATAATTACAAATTGTGTAATATTTGTAATTCAGTATTAGTAATTTAATTGTACAATATAAACGCACTCTTGTATACAGGGATAAGAAAGAACTTAAAGGAAAATGTTCACAAGGATCTTTCAATGACGCTCCGATTCAATTATTAGGTACATGCTATCTTATTGAAGTTGGCTACAAGAATATTTTCAAGTTGGGTAACATACTCAACAAAATTCAGACTAGGTACTTACATTGAGCCCACCAAATGCAAAATTTCTATTGTTTACATAGGCTTTTGTCTGAGAAAAAATAGTGGATTCTTTGGATAAGGTATTTTGTTCATTAAAAGCAATACATATGTCGCAGGAATGCTGCTGCATACATTTTTTTTAATGAATAACCAGTAACGTAAACTAACTCGCTGCCAGCTGTACTGTTTAGATTCCTGTAATCCGTTGTAAAAACTTATGAAGGATTTGATATATGATTCTATTGACGGTAAAATAAGATCTTTACAGTTTTTTGCCAAGTCCGGAGTAATATCATAATGTCATTAATGCAGTTGGCGCAGTCAACATGGTCAAAGTACTTCATAGTGAACATTTTTTTTAATGCTATAGAAAACTGTATAGGCGTAGGGTTTCTTGAATTACCACAACAGTTTCTTACTTGCCCAAAAAAGTTTTCAAGACAGTCTTGGTTCAAATTCCTTGTCAGTAAAAATGCGTAGCACTTCGATTTTAATATACCCCAAAGGGATTTAACTGATTGTATTGTAAGTTGCCAACCAAATATAAATTTCATTTTATTAGTAACATTTTTTCCTTCGCTGTCAATCACACGCAAATTTTTCAGTAAAGTTTCAAATTATTCCAATAGCTGAAACTGTTGTTGGGTACCGATAAATGCATTGAAATTATTCAAATGGCACGGATTTAATAAATCAACAACATCAATCATTGTTTTAATGAATTTAGCAGTTATCTAGGCATCTGCAGGCAAAACTTTAAAATCAACATATGTGTTAAGGGCAACTGCAACAGAATGACTAAAAATTTGAGAAACATATTTTACTTTCATTCTCTGGAAATTATTTGGAAACATATGCTCGTCAGTTAATTTTGGACAGAGTCTAAATTCCTTTATTTTATAATTGTAAAATGTATCCAAATACATCTTTTTGGTAGTTCCTCCTGGTAACTCAAACCAGTAAGAAGAAAAATCTGAAGGAAGATATTTTTACCCCATCTCTACTTCTACAACCGTCCACACAACACACTCGTGGCATTTTCTTTTCAATAAAAAATATACTGTAATAATAATTGAATAATTCACTGAAAAGACAGTCCAGCCGGTATACTAATAACTCCGCTCGTACCTTCAAACTACAATAGACACACAGTATCTGTCTATCGCTCGATTGGGAGCTTCAGGATACCAGAAAAGACAGAGACGGAGACCGAGTGAGATAGACATCGAGCTGGGAGGAGCTTAGAGTGACGCTATTTCAATTTGAAACTAACAAATGAAAAAAAACTAGTGTCATTTCAATTTCCGTTCTACTAACACGTGTTCGTGTAGTAGCTGAAGATATTGAAATTAAAATTAAAAATGTTTGAAAGTTAAAGACAGTTTTCCCTAATCAAGGGAATATTTTAAATTTAATGTAAGTTTGAAGAATTTTATTATTGTGACGTTAATGTGTTGTCGACCTTTAATTAGGTTTTTTGTATCATATACCTGACGAGTATCGCACTGAAGATGGCTTAATAGCCGAAAGCGCTTTGCAATTATAAAATTAAAATTTTTACACAGAATACAACAATGTTTTCTTGACTTGCTAATTAAGTATTATCTCGAAATCCACCGAAGTGTCTGTGGAATTGAATGAGAATTGAAAAAAACTTGAATCACAAAATTAATATCGACAAAAAAGGCTAATAAACTAGTGCAGAGACCCCAAAATGAGAGAAAAAATGGTCAAAATTATTAACGAAACGAACGATGACGATGGGAAGAAACTCGTCAGGAACACATCCACGTAAAATGTACGGGGCCCGTTTTAGGGGCCAACGAGGTTTTTCATCACTTCCGACGAAAATTGACCTCCTTGCAAAGGTAGGTATTAAAAAGATCTAAAACTTTTGTATTTATAATTTTTCAATTTTTCACATAACCTCAAAGATTCTGAGAAAAATCGAAAAAACCGTGTTTTTCGCTTTTAATTTTTTTTCTTTCGCAGAACTTTTTTTTTCATGAAATTTAAGGCAACTTACCTTTCTATGTCCCGATAAGCTGTAGTTTTTTCGGAAAAAATAATAATTTTCCAAGGCAATATTACCAACAAACCGAAAAACTACCCATTACTTCAACCTAAAAAATATATTTAAAAATTTCCGATATTCGAGATTTACAGTAAAGGGTATTGGGTTTTGTTTCGTTGAAACATCTACTTTCAGATGGTGTATGCATAACAGGGTGTCCCACGACGAGTTCAAACTATCTGTATATGGCAAAATACTTATAATCATGGAAATTTCTACGTTTGTGTTTTTGGGATACGATCTTTTTAACTAAAATATTTTCAAAGATGGCCGACTTCCGGTTCTGTAACTTTGTTATTTTAAATGGAACTCCCTGTATATTAATACATTTTTGAAATCCACGTAAAATTTTACTATACTTTTGTTTGAAAACTTTTTTCGAAAAATGCATACTTTTTGAGTTATTAGTTTTTTTGTAAAAAATTTGACCGTTGCAGACTCTTATAAATTATTTTTTTACGAGGATATCCTTAAATATATGAAAATGGTTTCTGTTCGGTTGCCTTTAGCAAGGTCAGACGTATTTAAATCTATGTTGAAAATGTTTTCATTTTATACAGGGTGTGTATAAAAAGTGTTCAAAGTTTAACTTCATAAATATCAAATCTCTTTATTTTTTTAATAGAACCATCCGGTTTTTTTTATTTTAATGCATTCAGGAAAAAAAATAAGGCAAATTCATTTATACTTTCCCATACCTAAACCCGTTATCCAGGTATTAAATGTTTTCTGTGAATTTTTAGAGATGCAGGTGTGGTCTAAATTTTATTTTGACCCGTTGATACAAGCACAAATTTTGTAGCATATCTTATTATTGTCACAAATGGTTTAATTCGATTAACTTTTGCTTAAAATGAACCGAATAGCTTCAAATTCTTTTAAAAAAGTGCGATTTCGAACGTGGTCCATCTGTATATATTTCTGCAAATAAAGCACATGTTCCTGTAACAACTTTGCCATATTTAACAGGTATTAAAAGCAAATTTACATAATCTTTTTTATTGCTTAGTGTTTTCGGCTATCTTTGAAAATATTTTAGTTAAAAAGATCATATCCGAAAACCCAAACGTAGACATTTTCATGATTTTACTATAAGTATATTGCCATATACAGATAGTTTTAACTAGTCGTGGGACCCCTGTTTATACATTGCTTTGCATTTTCGAATTTGTGTTATCGGCAATGATTGTTAAATGTAGGCAATTTTATAGGAAAATGTACAACTAAAATCATCTATAAAAGATAAATGTAATGTGGACATTAACAAATGTAATATTTAAAAATGTGTTTTTCGCAAAATGAAATGAGAACGCCAATATTAAAGTATTATTACAGTTTCCTGTAATATTGTCGTATTTAATAAAGCGCTTTACCAATAGATATCGCAAAATAATAATTATTCTAACACTTTATAAGTTTTGAAAAATACTTTTCAAAGACAATGACCGTTCAACTAAGAAACAACAACAAATTTGGTCATGATCGTCTTCATTAGTGTTTAGTGTTGTTTGTGAGCAAAAAAGATTGCATAACTTTGAATTCACTGCGATGGTGGTGGAATTAAGCCTACACAAATGTGGCTGTCGAAAACACGGGCTTAAATGTACTAGTTTGTACAGTAATTGTCATGGTTCTGAAAAATGTATAAATGTGGAAGAAACAAATTACGAGGAATTTAGTGATTCTGTAGAAATCCTTGACGAAGAACCGGCACAAAAAACACGAAACGCTATTGAAGACGAGGACGACGACGATCAAACCAAAATGCGGATGAAAGTGTGTGGAGTCGGAATACGAATTGCCTCCTTCCAAGAAAATCAAATTGATGTGAATTTATGAAATACACTTTTTTATATCAACAATATTGGCCAATATCGGGCGTTTCTAGATTCATTTTTTAGGTTGGAGTTATGGGTAATTTTTCGGTTTCATGATAATGAATGAATGAATTTTTGTTTTCGAAAAAATTACTGCTTATTTGGTACTGAACATTTTATTAACAGAAAATATTTTGCGCGAGAAAAGTGTTTAAAAACGAAACGGACCCTATTACTAAGACTCCGCTGTCCGTCCGTCTGTCACCAGGTTTTATCTCATAAGTGATAGTTAGACAGTTGAAATTCTCACAGATGATGTATTTCTGTTGCCACTATAACAACAAATATTAAAAACAGGATAAAGTTAATATTTAAGGGGGGTCCCATACAACAAACGTGTTTTTTCTATATTGATAACGGCTACAGGTACACGCATAAAATATTCATAGAACATAGTTATATTATTTACTTTAAAAATAGTTAATTGGATTAAATAACATTAATATTCAAGGGGAGCTCCCATTCAATACATCGGTTTTAATTGCCGTTTTTGTAGATAATGGTATGGAACCCTTCGTGAACGAGTCTGACTCGCAGCTAGTTTTCTGTATAATTCTTAATGGACAAAACTACAATCTCGCATGCAACAAAAAAATTTTACTGTTCGAGATTTACCACCATTCTGTGCTACCTACTCTCCCATGTTTATGTCGATTTAGTGATACCGCGCAGAATATTAGTCAACAATTGAATTCTTTATTCGATATGGAAAAGAAATAACTATACTCGATTTGAAATTGGTTGATAGTAATAAATCATTTTTAGCAGCCGATTCCATAGGCGCACCTACCTGACGTGCCGGTAATGACTTACTATGAATTTTATAGAATTTCAAATAGAAACATTTTTCCAAATTTACTTGTTTATTGGTTGCTTTATTGATATTAGTATTATATTTATTCAAATACAAGGGTAACAAATTATGCCACACATCCGAATGTTCACTAAATTATATAATTATTGTGTTTAATATAAACTTAAACCCACCCGAAAGCACGTGCATGAGTGCAAAACATTACAGGTAGAATCCTACCGCTTATTGTTCGAGCCTCGGGTTAAGCTTTGTATTCGACGCCCCTATCAGATCTATAGGAATGGAAAGTTTAATAAATGCAAAAGGGTCTATACTTTCAATGTAAATACTATTTAAAACTTGGCAATTTAGGTGGACCACTTTGTATACGTGTTTGACGGATTTTAATGATTTATTACTATCAACCAATTTCAAATGAAGTATAAACAATAATATTCTAAACAAAAATCAATTTGTTATTTGATGATTTCAAGTATAAGTAATGTGAAACTTCGTCATATTAAAACATAATTGAAATTGTAGTCTCTACCATTGTTTTCAATATTAACAGTTATACGTCGAAATAGGAATATACATATTTTTAAACGTTTTATGAATTTTTTTTTCGGCAAAGGACAACGTTAAAACTGCGAAGCATGGAAACTTGTTTTTCATATTCCAGGCTTCAAACTTTTAATGTTGTCGTTTGCCGAATAAAAGACATTAAAAAAAAGTCACATTTTTCTTTGACTAAATCGTTAGCTTTTCTGGTTGAGAATCGTGTCTTTTACAAGCTATTTTAGAGTCAAAATGGAAGAGTATGAAGTAGAACGGAGACAGAATAAGTAACAAAATAAATTTGAATGCAACTGTATAAGAAATTATTCTTGAATAACGATTGTATAAGATAAAATTAAAAACTTAGTGCAGTGAACTGTTGAATCACTTTAAAGCAGTATCAATGGGTATCGGGTTTATAATGTCATTTAAATAATTGAATTTCTATTGACATAATTGAAGACTGTATGGTCAGATCCTCTGGTTTTTAGGATCCAAACACTAAAGTTTCACGAACTTGTCGTGATTTACACGAAACTCTCGATTGAGAGAATGTGTGTCTAAAATGAAATAAAGATTGATAATTATTAAATGATCAGTTACAACATGTAAATTTTTTAAACATTCTAATTGTTGTCTCATTTCTGTGATGAAATCTCTTAAACATTGTGCGTTGCTTTTTGTGATTGGAGTATAATCTATTATGGGATTTAAATGAGAGTTGATAATAGCCAAATTATCGTTATATCTTTTTTTTAATATGTTAAGTGCAACAGGGAAATTGTCATTAGTTAATTCTAAAGCGTCGATCAGTAACAAAGCTTCCTCTTTAAGAGATAATTTTAAGTACATTAATTTTTCTACATTTGAAATGTTTGTGTTATTAATGACTAGCGAAGTGAACAAATCTATAAAACTTTGATATTTTTTCTGATCGCCTGAGAACGTCGGGATTTTTAACTCCGGCAGTTTTACTCGAGGTATATGTGATGTGTTTGAATTAACGACTTTCTGAGGGGAAGATACAACTTGTTTAGTTTGATCATTTGACAAATCTGCAATTTTTTCTTGTATTCTCGCTAAATAATCAAGATACGTTTGTTCGACATCAAAGCGTATATCAGAATTAATTTCTACGTTTTCTTCAGTCGAGAGATTCTCATATTGTTCCTGAATGCTTTCAAATTTATCAAATGTGACAGTGAGGGCATCTAGCCGTGTTTTAAGTTTAAATACATTAGTTTCTGTATCTACATTTTCTTCTATCCACTTGTAATGTCGAGTAAATGCACCTTTGTTATATTTTAAAGCTTTCTTTAGAGCATCCATTTTCTGAGTGTATACAAATTTCAAAAATATGTGTATTTGCTAGAAAGAAAGAATAGTAGGTATATTTTTGTGGAAAGAAAATGGATACCTTAGAGTATTACCGAAAGAGATTCAACGTTTGGTCAAATAAATAGCGTTACAATAAATTATGTAGGTGATTATGAATACAAGTAACTAATTTTTATACAAAAATACAGAGAAATATGGGTGTCTGTTAGATGTAAGAAATCGACAGGTCTAAACACGTTTTGTGATAGGCACTAAAAATATCGAATATACAAAGAACAAATGATAAGTTACAAAAAACTATTCGTCTAAATTTTTTAAAGGCAATTTTTTACCTTAAAGTTCCTATAGAGATATTTTTGAAGGCAATTTTTTACCTTAAACTTCCTTTGGAGTTGGTTAGATTTTGGTGACTGCCTGCTTTCACCTTACAGGCTGTGAAGATACGGCTAGCTGTCTGCTTGATGTGAAAAAGGTAACGTGGATAGCTTCTTCAACGTTGAGTGTAAAGGCAGGTATTTACCCGGGCGAAGTGGACTATGGAGGCACACGCGAGCACTTCTATCAAATTGTTGGCGTGAGAGATTTCTTTCTCCGAGAGAGCTGACACTGGGTTTTTAAATAAATCCGTTTCGAAGGACCAATTAATGGTCAGATCCTCTGGTTTTTAGGATCTAAACACTAAAGTTTCACGAACTTGTCGTGATTTACACGAAACTCTCGATTGAGAGAATTTGTATATAGAATGAAATAAAGATTGGAGAATCTTCAAAACATATATTTGGGTACCAGAATCAAAAACTAAGACTCTGGCAAAATAATAGGGACAATACAAAAAACTTATTTTTTGACACTGACTTACAGGAGAATCATATCCTGATTTTGTACAAAATATAACACGCTAAAACTTAACAGGTTTTATCTATATCTAAACTAAACTACTCAACATTTTTGAAACATATCACATGAAATGTCAAATGATCAATCTAAAAGTGGTTGCAAGTTCGGTTGCTTTTTAACACCTTGAGAAAATGTTTTTAATTTAGTTTAAAGAGATTTGAACACTGTATTCATTTCTTACCCATTCAATTTAATAAAACTACATTTCTAGAATTTGTAAAATCGTTTTCCATATTTTATATTTGATGCTTTTTCAGGTTGTACCAGTTGTAAGAGTTGTTACTTTTTGTATCCACACTTGTGAATTTTCCTGCATTTTTAAAATGTTTAACGATTGTCAGTACACAAATGTATAAAAACAAAAATGTGGTCTTTCTTGATTAATTCTTTAAGTTTTATTCTAAATCATGGACGGAAGTCGAATAATTATAAAACTATTTTATATAATTTTAATTTACAAATGTTTAAAATATATTTTTTGTTATTTATTTATTTATGTAGTGAACGGATTAAAGTACTTTTTTCGTTAATATATTTTTTATTTACAACATATTTTCCTTTTAATCTTGATTACTATACAGGGTATTGTGACACGACACAACGCTCTATGATGAAAATTTTTCATTAAACAAAAATGGCTTTATAAATGTTTCTTGAATTTTATAAGTATAACCCCCTACTCCTTCCGCTTTTCAGCATTGTATTGCTAGGTCTTCATGGAAGTCCGGTTCCTTAGGGAGCGGCTCAAATAAGCGCATGAAAACTACTTCACTGGTATTATGTATCATTGAATAACTTAACTAATTACACTAATTATGACAAGGGATACATCTGAATGCTCACTTGTATATGTCATCAGCATATGTACATAATTCGCTAGGTCAAATATCCTTTTTACGTGATCTTTCGGGCGGATGTAATTTCGGCCGGAAAAAGGGCAGGTACTAAAAGCCGGTAGGTAAATTCGGCCGGAGGTTTTAAGTTGCTTCCTTATCTCATAGGTATTTTCGGCCGCAAATCAAATAAAATAACAGAATGCTTTATATTAAAATATTTCTTTATTTCAATAAAATTATTACATCATTTTATTTATATAACTTAGGTGAACTATAAATTTTTAAAAAACGTTTTGATGTGATACAGATTTAACGAAATTAATTCTAGAAATATTGTCAGATCGAAGCATATTTACCATGTTTTCGATAAATTTTAGTTTGTTTTTTACTTGTTTGTCTTTAATTTTTGCTGGAATATTTAAATTTTTTATTTTTAAATATGCATCGATCTGACAATCTTTTAATTTTTCTATAAAAATAAATATAGAAGGGTGACATGAATAAAAACTAGAATTAAAGTGCGAATGGAATGATTCGCAGGCATTTGTGGTTATTTTAATTGATGGGTTTTCATAAGCCCATATATTTGGTGGAAAATGAGATTCTGGCGCTATGTAGTTTTCTAATAAATAGTCTGCGTATTTATCCATTAGTTTATGGTCTGGTTTGTATGACATGAGATCAAATATGAAACAATCTTCAACTTCAGAGGGGTCTAAATAAGTTAGCCCAAAAGTATGAGTAAGCCATTTTCTTTCCTCGCAGTTTTTATCTTTATACATTTGGGTTAACCCTAATGATTGTATTTTCCTATACCACGCCTGGTGCAAGTGGAATCTACAACCATTTAGTTTGGTTTTGGGAAAGACAACTTTTAATGCGTTATGAATTGCGATTTCAAAATCCACAAATACCTCCTTCGGTTCAAAAACAATATTATAAAGTTCAAAAATTTTAGATTTTACCAACAGAAAAAGTGTCATATATGTGTCACTGGTCTTATTGGGCAACAGACAATACAAAACAGGAACATAATGCCCATTTTCCAGTCCATGGATGGTAAATAACTGATAAAAATATTTTGTACAAAAAGAAAATGTGCCATCCATGTAAAAATCTTTCATTTTACATAAACTTATTATATTTGTATGGCAAGAAAAAACAATATTATCAGCTGTGCTATTAATAAACAAAAAATTTTCACCAGTTGTGGTTTTCGGTCCATAACTATCGAGTATAGAATGTACATCGTGAATATCCTTAGGCAGGGCTGGTAAGAGCTTACGGCGGCTGTTGTACAAATTTCTTCTTATTAGACTGACATCTATCGATGACAAATTCTCTGGCAAATGATTTGAAAGAACGCTTTTAATAATTTTTGAAGGTTTCTCCGATATGTCTTCCTCAGCTTTGCGCTTGCATGAAGTCGTCACTATTTTTCTCTCCAACGTAGTTTCATCGGACTCGTGGTTGTGGATTAATTCACTTCTAGTAACTGTGTATTCCGCACCAACAGTGTACAGTTTGGCTAAACATCTTAAATTTTTCTTTATACACCTCCAACGTACTTCACCACTTTTTAATACGTCCTGTTTACAAAACTGAAACTTTTCTACAACTAGTAAGTCACAACCGCGTGAACTCTTAATTACTGAAACTGATGCCATCGTATACAAATAATATATTTTATGCTTTCTATCGACTAGTAGCTTCAAGATAAGTTATAATACTGACTAGCTATAATAATTTTATACCTGTTATTTGTGAATTTTATACATTTAAAGGAATAATCTTAAGTAGGTACAACATAGTTATTGGAATAAAGAGATAAGTAAATTAAAGGTATTTCCGACAGGTACACAGGATTAGGTATTTCCAAATAAATACACAATTAATATTTTACAGAAACTATTAAGCGTAATTACCAATATTTTAATCTCATCGTAAACATCAACCCCTCGGCCGAAATTACCCCTGTCATAAATGGTACCCCTTGATTTATGCAGGTAGGCCAAGGGATTACCGGCCGAAATTACGCCCGCCGGATCTTTCATCCTGTTCATGACCTTGCGTGTCTATTTACTATTCTACAACTATCAACAACAGTTTCATTGAATTATTCAATAGGTGATAAACAATTTCAATGAATTTAATTCTTGGTTTTATGATATCACACCTTCCCCTTTTACAAAAATAATAAATTCATTTGAAATTCCTTCCCCCTTAATGAAAAGAATAGACTATATCTCGTAATATTGCTGTGAAATAGACACAGTATATACTGTGCTTTATACCATATTCTTGAAAAATTAAAATGTTTAGTAGGTAATCTATGTTTATGCAAAATAATTTTATTTTTAATTCTTAACCTAAGGTAACTCGTATTTATTCATACAATTTTGCCACAGTATAGAAACGAACCAGTATCAAAGATTACAGAATTAAATATAAGATGTTTCACTCGTTCGAATTTATCGCGTAAAGCACCGATGCCGCTGGTGACTGTCTGGTGACTTGGATGGTACAGTACGTCGCTACGTCCTTACTTGCATTTAATTTGGCATATTATACGGGACGTCGCCCGTCGAGCGCTGTTATTTTAGAACGGTGTTTATAATTGGTTGCCCGTTTTTTATATTTATATTGTATAGATTTTTTAAATTTATTAATTAATTGTTGAAATGAGCAAAAAATCATATTAATATTTTTTTCTTTAATAGCAAAGCTTAAACACTAAATATTTTGTAATATTTGCTAATACAAAATTATGGATTTATTTTTATACTAGGGATATTATATAAACAAGTATATTAAGCAAGAAAACACAAAAAATTAACAGACTAATGAGAAAAATATAAAGCATAAAGTTGGGCTTGTTATATATTTTACTCTCAAATGTATATTGAAAGATTTGAAAGACAATAGATTAAATTTAACACATAAACCAAACTCCAAACTTAGTATTTTACAACATTTATAAATTTTTTTAATCAAGTCCTGCAGCTGCTTCTCTTTTTACTGTTTTAACCTTGTCAATCCAAAAAATACGCGTTATTTAAAGATCAAAATTTAAGATTTAGTGGCCCTATTATTCTGGTGGCTAATGAGTATATTTAATTTAATTTGTGATAAATATCTGCTAGATTATCAATAAGTATCACAAAATTACCAAGATGCTGGATAAAAACTGTGAAATGATTCATTTTAAAAATTCAAGTTTATTTTGTACTTACCTTTTCAAATTCATATCCAGAACACTTTTCGAAATAATTAACATTTAAAAATAAACCTTTGTGATAAAGAATCCTATTAATTTAAATATATATTTCTCAAATTACCCCTGTATAGCTTAAAATAAAATAAGATTTTCGAACTGTTCTGGTATCTACCGATCTCGTTATTGACAACAAAAGCGAATCGTAAACATAATTAATGAGAGCGGCGTCCGTTTCGGACGGCAACTTGAATCAAACCGTCCTAGAGTGAAATATCTTATACAGTAAAAGCTCTTTATTCGCGGGGTATACGTTCCATAAATATGCCGCGAATACAGAAACCGTGAATACGGCAATTTATATGGGATTATAGGGGATACGTTCCTAGGTGACAAAATAAAAAAAAACAAATATATAAAAAAATTATTTAATTGAAGTTTTTGAACATTTTAATTAATTATCTTAAGGCTCAGGCAATGGTTTGAAGAATTTTGTAATTTTTTCTTGCTTGGCAGTTTTCAAAAGCTTCTTCAATTCAGACTGATACACAGCAGTCGCATTAGCAATTTGCCGCTTAAAATTAAGACTTCGTTCCATAGACGGATCAATGTTCATAAAGAAATCGCAAAGCTCATTTGCCATTCTTAAGGCGGAATCCCACGGCGCGTGGTTTGGCGAACCTGGCTTGTGATAGTAGCTCGTCCGGGATCGGCTTGTTGATCGAGGATTTGCAAGTAGAAGCGATCCCACGACGTGTGTGAGTTCGCACTGTAGGCTCGTGTCGGCTTGGAATATTTTGTTTTTATTTGTTATTTCATTTCGTCAGTGGTGTCGCACACTTCAATGTGTTCAGTTGTCCTTTCAGTTCAAAAAAGATGAATAATATTTGGCGAAGAAAAGTTACTACGTACATTATATTAGGTAGCTCTATACCCTAATAACACAGGTTAGTCCATTGGATATCCATTGGACAGGCTCCTCTGGACAATCTGGACATCCAATGGACAACTAGAATGTGTACACTGGACTGCATATGGACATCCATTGGACGTTCACTTTCCACCTTTTTGGACATCCATAGGATGTCCCGGACGAACATCCAATGGATGTCCACAACTTAGATTCATAGGAACATGATAGTCAATCCAATGGACATCCATTGGACAATCTGGACATCTAAAATGTGTACATTGGACTGCATATGGGTATCCATAGGATGTCAAATGTGCATCCATAGGATGTCTAATGTACATCCATAGGATATCCACAATGGAAATTCATAAGAATATAATAGTTCATCCAAAGGACATCCATTCGACAATATGGATATCTATATTATAGAATCTGGACATCCATTGGTTATAAAGGGGATGTGATACAATAAATTATATGCGTATATTATATAACTATAATAAAGTGAAAACCAAATAGTATATGTCACAATAAAATATATCACATTTATAATACTAAAAAAAAACAATTCAGGTACATATAGTACTCTAGAAAAAAAAAAAAATTCATTCAAGTACATATATAGTACTGTAGAATGTAATAAACGAATAATAACCAAATAATGAATAAATGAATAAACTGGAGCACATTGAGGGTCTAATGTCGTCTTTCAAACACACTCCTTTCCTTTGCTCGCCTTAAATATTTTCTAGCTGCATCCTCAACAGTCTTCTTATCACAACTAATACTGGCATTATCAGCTGCACCTAAAAATTCATTATAAACTACTATAGGAATAACTACTGATATTGAAGGATGATTGAAGAGTTATGACCAAGATTCAATGAATCACAGCCGATACAAAAAAAAAATTCAAGTCATTCAGAGGAAGCTGAATATTATGTATTTCATCTTCAGTTTTTAAGACATTGGTTGAAGTGGATAAATTTATATTTGATCAACTTGTACTTACTCAATAAAACTGCTGCAAGTTTGGATTTGA
This sequence comes from Galerucella pusilla, assembly GCA_910591695.1. Lineage (NCBI taxonomy): Eukaryota > Metazoa > Arthropoda > Insecta > Coleoptera > Chrysomelidae > Galerucella > Galerucella pusilla. The sequence continues at coordinate 24,263 of CAJUYI010002294.1, forward strand.
CTAATGCATCTTTCGATTTGGTCCCAAACCATGATGAAACCATGTGAAAGATGATGACAAATTGTTTGTCACTATTTGACTCATCGCCCTTTTCACAAAGTCGTAGACGGAATTTCCTCCAATTTTAGAAAATTCATGAACCTAGAAAAAATGTCCTTTAAAAAACATAATAATCAGATATTCAAAGACAGGAAGGAACAAAGAGAGAATTGCATCAATACATATTGCTCAGGATATTTATAGCAGATACATCATTACACTGCATTTGAAAGCATTATGCCAGAAAGATTTCAGCAACTTACAATAATATATAAAAATAAATATAACAAACTACTCACAGATGCTTTGAAATTTGACTCTTCTGACCAGAAATTCTCTGCTTCTTTGAATTTTTCCATGGTGTCAATTGGAAAGGGAAAAATGTTGAATATTGATTCTCTACATTCACTTCCAGTTTCTCTTATTTTTATTGTTTGGATTCCTTCAGAAATTTCATGTATGTCCCCAACTGCATCAGTTACAATATTTGTTAAGATATTTTGTTTTCTCTCTCTCTCTCTCTTACGATAATTAAAAATCACACTTTCAGACTCACCCTGAAATTAAATTCACAACTGATTGTGATTCTGCACACCACACTAAAACAAACTTGTACCAAAACAACTTGAGAACTTTGAGTTGATGAGCTGTAATAATAAGGACGCTTCCTTGCAAGCAAAATGCTAAATAAAAATAACCTCACTTTCTTGGCGCATAACCGCATAGGCCGCCCGCAGCATAGCTACCAACCACTGTCATCTATACTGTGTACCAACCCAACCGTCAGTTCGCTGCAGTAGCGGCAAGTCGAGTGTGCGAGAACCGTAGAAATGCCAGAACCTCGAAATATGTTTCTGTTGATTTCATGGCGTTTTGACTGGTTGTTCGCGTTCGAGTCAACTTTTCTGAATTTCTTTCATATGAAATAAGAACGTTTCATTTTCAGGTGGTTAATTGCTGTTATTTTTTTATATCATAAATTTGACATTCAGACACTTACTTTTATAAATATAGGTATATTTCAATTAGGTATATAAACTACTCATATATTATAGTAATACCACACTCGTAAGTATTATATTCACATTTTTGAGAAGAGGACATCTAATGTACACCTTATGGATTACCTCAATTAGATGTTCAATGGATAACCTCACATGGACATCAGATGGACAATGTTTTATGGACATTTCGGAGTAGGATATAAAATGGATACCATATGGACTACTTCGTATGTACGTCCATTAGACATTTATATGTGGACATCCTATGGATGTCCAAAATATGTCCATGGACACCTTGGACACATACTGGACATCAAACGGATGTCCAATGGACATCTTGTGTTATTAGGGTAAACATTAAACGAAAGCCACAAAAAAGAAGATGGTGGAAAGTATATTTTGTATCGAAGCCGCAATAGGTACGTAAGTAAATATTTAGTTGCCTCCATAAGCATATTAATTTTCTAAATGTACGCTAGAATCAATTTTTGTCGATAACTTAGAGCTATTTCTTTATTTTCAGGTATAATGCTTCAAATATGTTAGTGGATCTATGTCAAGAACCATCTGGATATTTTGAAAATTTTTGTAGGATGTCGTCCACTGATTTTGAATATTTTCTAAATAAACTGGGCCCAATTATAACTAAGAGTAATATTCAGCGATTGAAAACTTCACAGACATTTTGGTTTCAATTCGTTTCCAGGCATCGTGAACCAGGTTTCGGTGTTTGTGATCTGGATCCCTAGGGTTCCATATGGCCGGCTCCCTTTCATAAGCCGATAAACATCCCAACACTAGTTCGTTCGACCATTCCATTTTATTAAAAAATAATTTATTTATTTTTCCGCTGCTACTACGTACTAAATGCAAGTGCCGCACACTACTGAAACTTGTCGAGACATATCCGTGGTCGTTGGAACGATTTGAAGTATACGATCCGAGCCTGAAAAAAGGCGCGCGGAGGATCGCGTTCCTTTGACTCGTGCCAATTTTACCGACAAGAAACGGGAAAGTCCAAGCCGCGCCAAAAATGTCGAGCATGCCCGCACCAACGGCGCGTGGCTCGGCGAGTCACGAGCCAGGTTCGCCAAACCACGCGCCGTGGGATTCCGCCTTTAAACCTTCACTAAGATTTTTCAAATTAAATATCACGTTGCTTTTATCCTATTTGTTTACATTCTTAAAAACACTGACCGCGGCGAAGGCGGCTTTTGTCAAAGGCCTCGGCGATATCATTTAACAATATACTTTAGGCAGTTGTAATAAGATCTATTTTACTTTTTTATTAGTCCATTGGACAAGGATATTGGGTTGGATACCTATTGGAATAATTTTATTATTATGTATGTACTTATTAGATCCGCGAATAAAGAAATTTTCAGTCGCGAGTATAGGAATTGGGTCGCATTTTTTTTATCCGCGAATAGTGAAAACGCGAATAAAGGAAGCGCGAATAAGGAGCTTTTACTGTATTTAATTCTGTAATCTTTATATTTCCTCCAGTATGCATGTATATATCATTCACCATTTTTTTAAGTACGCACGCCACTGAACGATCGGGTGCGGTCGGAACTTAGACGTATATTATCTCTATGCTTTAGGCTGCCAAGTCTGGCTGCTGTCTTCACATCACACCGCTGTTTGCGAGAGTTTGTGATTGCCATTTTGTGGACAAAGAAAGCTTTAAGACATGTTTTGAAGCCATCTCAAAATAATAGAATATAGAAATTAACAACACAGAATACAATTTAGCTTTAGTTAGATGGTTTCAAAGAAAATAAAATAACCAGCATAACATCAAAAAATTTATTTTCAACTTAATTTAGTAATTAAATTAACTCACCTTGGCAAAAACCTATACAAAAACACTTAAAAGGCACGTTACTCTAACAGAATATGGTAACTAGATGTCTTATTTTGCCTTTATAACGTTGAAAACACTAAATAAAAAATTCCTTACGGGACTTTTACATAGGGAGTTTGTTTGGAGCCAGTCCAGGCTCCGCCCACAGTTGTGACGTAAGCACTTAGGCTGCCTATTACGATCGTAATAGATCTATTACCTTTTAACCATATCTATTACTCTACTACCACAGTATATGAACGAACCAGTATGTTATTTCGTGACGCCACACTGCCGAGCTCTCTGTGACCTACAACGTCATTCAGATGACTATTGGGAAAAGTAGAATTCGATAAATGGAGCTCTGAAATGTCAATGTCATCTTACCAACGAGTAAAGCAAATCAGCTGCCGTATAAGTCTCTATTAGAGACTTTTAGCTTGTCTTGAATTTCTCACGAGTTACATCTGTATTCCACGTATGATGAGCAGATGTAATCATTATCATAATTCCTAGAAACCTTCAACACAGCATTTTTTATCTTTTCTTTCTTTTCTAAATTCATAATTACAAATTCATTCCATTGTTAGCTTTTATAGTAATAAGATTAATCATTTAATTAAAATAATAAATAATTTTTAAAAACATAATTTGTGCATTCCAAATCATTTCTAGCGCAGTCAGTAGGATATCTAGATTGTAACGTATCGAACGTGATCAAGTTTGTTTCGATAATTTACTAGATATACCGAACTTTTAAGTCGTGATTCGTGTGTGGAGGTGTTTAAGTGGAGTGGTTGTCCGAAAATCGAGAAACCCATCTATCGAAGATCATCGAAGCACTCTTGCAATTCGAAGCGACGAAAGTTGGAACAGGAATCGTCCAATTTTGCGAGGATTGTATTCTCATAGATAAGTGGATATGCTCAAATTCATCATCATTTTTATGTAAGTCGAAGAAATTATTAATTAAACAGGGATAAATAGAAACAGATAGTACACAGTTAGCAAAAATTTTTTTTATAAATTAAGATAAGATAATTCAATAAGGATACATAAATAAATTTGCATTATAATTTGAACATATATATGTCCATCGAATCTTTGGTAAGCGAACTTGAAAGTTTAGAAATAAATTCAAATAATCCCAATTTGATAAGACCAATAATGGCAGAATTTAAACCTGAATTTCTTAACTGTGTTCCAGAATTTGATGGTAACCCGAATGAACTTAATCGTTATTTATCTATTTGTGAATCAATTATTGGTACATTTTATCTAAGAGAGCAACCCCATCATTTTCAGAATACATATTTACTTAATTCATTAATTTCAAAACTACGTAGCAATGCCAAATTAGTTGTAAACATTCAAAATGTCGCTAGGTACTTGGAATTCTTTAAAAGATACACTTACAAGAAATTTCGCAGACCAAAGAGACGAGGCATGTTTAAATCGTGATCTCGTAATGATGAGACAAAATTTTAATGAACGAACTCAACAATTTTATGATAGAGTTCTGAATATCCTTAATCTTCTCTGTAGCTATGTAGATTTGCATGAAGCCATTCAAGCCAATAAATTATTGAAAAGAGATTTATATAATAATCTAGCTTTAAAAACATTCCTATCTGGTCTAAGAGAACCCTTAGGAACAACAATTCGTTGCATGAGAAATACATTATATTTCCAACGTAAGAGATTCAATTCCTTATTTTTTATACCTTCAATAATTAATGCTTCCTAAGCCCGAATATTTTTCGAAATTACAACTCATACAAATTTGTCCTGTGGATTAATCAATTAAGAGTATTTAAGAACGTAATTAAATTTCAAGTTATTACAATAGCCAAAGTCACATTATCAAGTGACATTTTCTGGTGTAGATAAGATCCGTTTTTCTGAATCCACAATTTAATATTTTTTTCAATGATTAAATAAATCGTTTGTCGATGCGATACAAATGGTAATTATCCATAGAACCACAAATTAAAACATCAAATGACGTTTTCTGATTGTTATAAAATAAAATTTTTAGTATCTACGGTATTTCAAAAATCCGCTCACAAATATAGTGCTTTATTACCAGCATCAAAAATATTTAAATTGCCACAACCTTTAGAATTAAAATTCTTTTTGTTTAAATTTCATAACGTATTTGACGGGCTAATAGGTCTAGACAACTTAAAAATTTTACAAGCAAATTTAGACTTCGACAAAGGTTATTTGCCAACACCCTTTTCAAAAATTCAGTTACTTTTTCACCGTACCGGAAATGAATTGAATTTAATCAAAATTGCCCCACGATCCGAACAAGTAATACGAGTTAAAACGTCAATCTCAGACGGAGAAATTATTATACCACATCAAAAAATTCACAATTGTGAAATACCCGAAAGCTTAACTATAGCTAAACAGGGTGGCATTGACTACAATCTTAAATAATGGTACCGATCAACTCACATTAGACTTTTCAGAACCACTTACAGTAGAACCATTTGACAGAGAACATATTCAAGAATTTAATTTGAATAATTTTGACGACACCAATAAACAAAACCTAGACTTTTCAACCATTAGACTTGATCATTTAAACACAGAAGAGAAACAACAAATTGTAAATTTAATCAAACAATTTTCTGACCTTTTTTACCAAGACAACTCACCGCTTACTTTTACAAATAAAATAAAGCATTCTATAAAAACCTCTGACGAAATACCTGTGTACTCGAGACCATATAGATATCCGTTTATATACAAAAATGAGGTTCAAAAACAAATTCAAAAAATGTTAAACTCAAATATAATTCAACCAAGCAACTCACCCTGGTCGTCCCCTATTTGGTAGTTCCAAAGAAAATGGACGCCTCAGGTCAACAAAAATGGAGAGTTGTTATTGATTATCGTCAATTAAATGCTAAAACTGTAAATGATAAGTAGGTACCCTTTGCCTAATATCACCGACCTTTTAGACAAGTTAGGAAAATGTCAATATTTCACCACTCTCGATCTAGCTAGTGGGTTCCACCAAATCGAGATGGATCCAAACGATATTGAAAAAACAGCATTTACCACCGAAAACGGACACTGGGAATTTTTGCGCATGCCATTCGGGTTGAAACGAGCACCTGCTACCTTCCAACGTGTCATGGACAATATATATACAAAACGAACAATGTCTTGTTTATTTGGAGGATATTATAATATTCTCAACATCCTTACAAGAACACTTAGAACGTTTAAAAAATGTTTTCCAACGCCTCAGAGTATCAAACTTTAAAATACAAGTCGATAAGTCAGAGTTTTTGAGAAAAGAGGTAGCTTATTTGGGACACGTAGTAACCCCCGAAGGCGTCAAACCAAACCCAAATAAAATTGAAGTTATAAAAAATTATCCGATACCCAACACTCCTAAGCAGATAAAAGGTTTCCTTGGTCTGCTGGGATATTATCGCAGATTTATTCCAAATTTTGCCTAAATCACAAAGCCCCTAACCAAATGTTTGAAAAATTTAATTTAACAACAGACGATAGCAACTTTGCTATAGGAGCAGTGCTATCGTTATTTGTTATGGCTGTACCACTCCAGGATTTATTATAAGTAACTGTCCAAGATGCTCAAAAAAGTCCGAAACACTTTCTGTCGAGTTTGGATCAGTAGAAACTATAGATAATAATGATATATTTAATGTTGAGTTACAACACGCGACGCAATTGAAACCCATAGTTCAGGTTGAGATTGGAGGTTATCTCGGTTACCCTTACTTGGATTCTGGTTCCCAGTGTAGTATCGCAGGTTCTAGGTTAAGGAAAATTTTGTTAAAAGAGGGAACACCATTTGTCAAAAAGCCCATGCTAATGACTCTAGCAGATGGCAACACAACTCCAGTTGAAGTGTTAGTTTTTAATGTAACCATTACGTTACAACATAGGTCACACGACATTTCTTTAATTTCAATCCCCGAACATTCTCAGAGTAGAACTTTGTTGGGCGCAGATTTTATAAAGAAAGCCGATATAATATTAGATATTCCCAGAGATTGCTGGTGTTATGGTCACAATCCCAACTCTCGTTACCTTTTCTCTAGGGATCCACTGATGGCTGAAGTTAATGCGGCCAATTCAATTACTTTTGCTCATATAGAACTTAGAGACGACGAAGCAACTTCCCTGTCTGCTCCGGAGAAGACTGTTGTAAACGACCTAATCAAAGAAAACATTGACTTATTCGAATATAACAAAGAGTCAACCCCATATGCAGAGCATTCCATCTCCCTCAACGACGATATACCGATCTCTGTCCCTCCATATCGTATGTCAGATGTAAAAAAAGAACAGCTTCGTAAGGAATTGGATAAACTACTAGAGAAAGGCATAATTGAAGAATGCGAATCTCCCTACGCAGCTCCTGTGGTCTTGGTTCCGAAGAAAGATGGCGGCATCAGATTAACAGTCGACTACAGGCGATTAAACGCCATAACACGTGCAGATAGGTACCCATTACCAACGATTGAGGACATTCTCCACGCCACTAAGGAACCCCGTTATATGACCACTTTAGACTTAAGAAACGGTTACCATCAAATCTCAGTCCGTCCAGCTGATCGTGATAAAACCGCATTTGTCTGCCCCTTCGGCACGTTCCGGTACACTCGAATGCCATTCGGAATGTGTAACAGTCCCGCCACCTTTCAAAGGTTGATTGATAAATTCAGATCCGGTCTACAGGACATCAACCTGTTAGCTTATCTAGATGATCTTATTGTGTTGTCTCCCTCTTTTCACGCCCATATCGAAGATTTACGACGCATCTTTAGCCGACTACGTACCTTTAAATTATGTCTCAACCGTAAGAAGTGCTCATTCTTCTGTCCGGAAGTACACTACTTGGGACATATTATTTCACCTCTCGGCCTTAGACCCAACGACAACAAAGTAGCGGCTATCTTGCACATGTCTCCACCTTCAAATGTTTCTGAACTACTCACTTTCCTTCAAACTTGTAGTTGGTTTCGTAGGTTCATCGAAAACTTCTCTCATGTCGCTAAACCCCTATCAATATTAACTAGGAAGAAAGTCAAATGGATCTGGGGACCAGAACAAGAGGAGTATTTCAACACTCTAAAATCCTTATTGTGCTCCGCACCTATCTTACGACAAGCCGATAACCGCCTACCTTACACTCTCCGCACTGACTCCAGTAACTACGCCGTCGGAGCATGTCTATTACAGGGGGAGAAAGAAGATGAACGTCCGGTAGAGTACGCTTCAAGGTTACTGACCCCTGCCGAACAGAATTACAATACCACAGAACGCGAAGCTTTGGCAGTAGTCTGGGCCGTTAAGAAGTTCAGGGGTTATCTGGAAGGGGTCACTACCATAGTAAAGAGCGTTCATCAGGCACTGAAATGGTTAATGACTCTAAAATCACCCACAGGACGCCTGGCCAGATGGGCCCTAGAACTAATGCCTTACGATTTAAAAGTAGAGTATATACCTGGTAAAAAGAACGTAGTAACCGATACCCTCTCTAGACCTCCCTCTAACGGTGACTCGGCTAATTATATCGAAGTAAACTTTGCATCTATTGATTTTCCCACGCTAAGTGCAGCGGATGTCCGTACCGAACAGATGAGTGACCCTGATATAGCGAAAATCATTCACTGTCTAGAAGATTCTTCGTCTACTACTGACGTAGATGTCAAAAAGTGGGCTGAACGAGGATACCTTCTCTCACATGGTATATTGTATCGATACATACCGGAGGTAGATGAAGAAGAGCCTCAGGTGGTGGTAGCCAAAACCCGAATTCCTCATGTGCTATATGAATACCACGATTCCGAAACTGCTGGACACTATGGTCTCGAACGGACTTATCAACGCATCAACAAGAGGTACTAGTGGCCTGGGATGAAAAGAACGATCAGCGAACATGTCAGTAAATGCATTGAATGCCAGCGCTATAAAGCCTCCAATTTAAGACCATCAGGACTCCTACAGACACCCGTCCAAGCTCAGCGTTTTGAATCCCTAGCGATTGATCTATTCGGACCCTTACCGCAAACACCCCAAGGTTACGTTCACATATTCATAGTGGAGGACACAACTAGTCGCTGGGTAGAATTGTTTCCCTTGGAATCCGCTACCGCCGCCGCTTGTGCTCGCTGCCTGATTGATGAAATAATACTGCGATTTGGAGTACCCCGTAGAGTGATCAGTGATAACGGATCTCAATTTGTCAGCGCCGTTATGCAGCAAGTAGCTCACTGTTTAGGGTATCATCAAACTTTAACCCCAGTGTATCACCCCGAGTCAAACCCCGTAGAGCGCAAAAATAGAGACCTTAAAACGCAATTAGCTATCCTGACTAAAGACGACCACACCTCGTGGTGTGATAAACTCCCTGCAGTGCGGTTCGCGTCGTCCGGAGTACGTAATTCTCTACCAAATGTTAAGAAAGCGGGGGTATGACCGGTAGACTCGCACTTCACTGTATTCATCGCGAACCGAGACTTCCGTGCTATCATTGAAAACGACACTTT
>CAJUYI010002295.1:0-25284 GCA_910591695.1 Galerucella pusilla
AAGGTGAAAGTAAATAATAAGTAAAATTTGTGCTCTTAAAAGAAAAAAAAAAATTTATCTAATAAAAGAAAAGCTCGAGTGTTTTTTGGCAAGATAAATTAACGACAGAATATATGGATGAACAACAACAATAATTATCTTTATTAACCAAACTTGCGACTCATTGTCATTGTGTTAAAGTGACGTCCGCTTACTAGATATTGAGGAAGAGAAGTTTTTATCCGATAAAAAAGAATAACATTTCCAGGTATATGACACTTTAACAGTGGTGTTAATTTATCGTTAATATACCTTTGTTGGTCGTGATATGCTTTCAAAATAACGTTAAAAACAAGACCCAAGGCAAGGAAATATCCAGTTCTAGTTACTACTCGTGCTAGTTACTTTTCTCGTATAAAACATTTATTGGGATCATACGAATTTATTTTGCATAATACAGTGTATATTATTATGTATATTAAATAAATTACCCAGTTTAATATTATTATTGATTAAATTGATAGGAATTGAATGCATGTCGATAGAGAAACTGTTAAAATTGCATAAACATTGGAAATATATTCAAAACATTTTCAATTTTATAGTCTAATTTAGTTAAGGTGGCTTAATTCAATTAAGTTTTAACGGATCTATTAAGTTTTTATATTAGATTAAAAAATAGTTAGTCGTAAAGCTGATGGCGACTTTTATACAGAAATTAGACAATTAACGAACAAATAGATTTGTGATTTTACAATAAGAGATAAAGGGAAAATCTTGATTGATTCCTGTAAGTTGGCTAGATAGACCAGGGTCGATAATTTTTGAAACAAAAAAAAATAACAGTAGAATAAAACCCATTAGAATTGGAGGGAAATGTGATAAAATTGGAAAGAGAAATAAATTACCGGCGATCCGAGTTCGGGAAGTGGGAGGGGGGTGAGTATTTTAGGGTAAAAAATGGTTTATCTCAATTTCCGGCAAAACTACAAATCGTAAGGAAAAAAGTTGAATAGCAAAGTTGTGTTAGAGTTCATTCAATAGCCTTTTGGTGTGCGTTATCGATTGATAATGTCCTTCTAACATATTACCTTGGAAGAAATGGAAAAAAAGGCAGGTCTGGGATTAATCCTAATCAAAATATCACAATAATGAACCGTTTAAATGTATTACAAACGTTAACCCTAATCTATGACTTAATAGTAATTATAATGATAATAGTAATAATAATAATAGTAATAATAATGTTATATTTATTTAAATAATACAAAAATATGACTGGATACACGGGAAAACTTCAGCATTTTTAAAGTTCTCAAGTATTTTCAGTTGGAAAAAGAAGCTGGTAATTATTAATTTCATAGCCTTTGCGACTTTGGCTGAATACGATCCTGATGATTTTATTTATCAAATTTAAGGTTAGCTATATGTCAAAATAGCAAATAAAATAAACGACATACGATATACGTCACAAACGATGACGCACACCAAGAAGGCTATTGAATGTACTATATCACACATGTTTATAGGAACAATATTTCATATTACTTTGGACATTGATTTACTGAATTGATTATATAAATAAAATAAAAAATCTCAACACTTACTATTAAATTTTAAAATTTACCAAAATTTTTCCGCCGTTCATAAAAATCGAATAACCTTATTTTTTTGTTTCAGATCATAACCCCTTTGAACTATTCCAACAAGTTTTTCGATCCCTCATAACGATTTGTTGATATTTTTTTTTGAATACATTATAATTTAATATTCCGATAGATCTAAAACGGAGATAAAATAGTATCTCCGATTCTGTGTAAACATATTCTCTGTGATGAGATAAAAACGGTCGAAAGATTTGAGAAATAGTCAGTCACACACGTGGACTTTTTGTTTTCATTTTGATAAGACGAAGACAGAGATATTTTCATGGTTTTCATGGTAAGTGAACTTTTGATTATTAAATCCTTATCACGCAAATGTGTATATATGCTTGATTTTGTTATTTTTTTTCTATTTATTCGAATTGTTCGAAATTAGGTTAATATATACAGTGTGGAGCAGTCAAATTGGACACGTCATGTGTCATGTGACAGTGGCCAATACCAACTTTTTTATTTTAAACGCAACCCCCTTTATATTATTTTAAAATAAGTAATGTAAATATTTAGAACTGATCTGACGCCACTAGACTACTTTTTGTGTTTCTGAGAAGAGTCTCAGAAGCTATAGTAGTCCCTTCAGTCCTATTTCCCGGAGGAATTTCAGGATGTCTGCAGGCTTCAACATAGGTAAATGTTCCTCTTCCATCCAGTAATCTCTTAGGTGATGTGCTCTAGAATTCTAAAGTGCTGTGCAGTTGGAAAGTATGTGGATGGAGGTTTCTTCTTTCATGCCACAAAATCTGCATTCATCTTCCAGCACTATTTTGAGCTTTTTCAGGTACCCATTCAGGCGACAATGTCCTGTTAGGATCCATGTTAAAACTCTTAGCGCAGTTTTAATTTGACTTATGCATTCATTTGATCTCAACAGATTGTAGTCACCCAGAAGAGTCTTTGATTGTATAAGCCTTACTAGATCTTTCCAACTGTCAGATATTCTCTTTTTCTCGGCTTTATCTATTTCTTCCAATATTACATTGGGGCTGATTCCGAAAGACGGTTCAGGCCCCCAGAAAGGTATTTCAGTTCCCCTCTTTGCTAGTTCATCTGCACTTCCTTCCATTCCAGTGTGTCCTGGAATCCATAGTAGGGTGACTATATTGTTCTCGCCTAGTTCATTGAGTTTGTCTAGGCATTCCCACACCATGTTGGAACTGATTTCACAAGAGCTCAGTGCTTTAATGGCTTCTTGAGTATCCGACATTATGATAATCCTTTGTCTTCTGTATCTTTTATCAATATTGAACTGGCCGCACTTTCTTATAGCGTGGATTTCCGCTTGAAAGATACTTGGGGTTTTTCCCAAGCTTTCAGAGTGTTTGGTTCCTGGCCCGAACACTCCTGTCCCAGTTCCTTCTATTGCTTTTGAGCCGTCTGTGTACCATTGAATGGCATTCTTTCCAAGTTTGGTAATGGTATTTGGATCCCATTTCTTCTTTTAGCTTCATTCCGTAACGAATTTCTTTGAAAAGTTATACTTTTTCATCATACCGTCTTGTGACATGTCTCCCAGGTTGTCTGATTTCTAAGAAGTGAGGAATTTTTTTAATGATTCCCTCTCTACTTAGTCTGTAATTTGTCTGTATCTGTGTGGGGATATATTATATCAAAAGTATTGTATACAAAATTGAACCCCTTTACTAAGATGACTTAAAAACAACAAAAATACATCATCTGTGAACATTTTAACTGTCTACCTATCACGGTTCATGAGATACAGCCCGGTGAAGGACCGACAGCGAAGTTTTAGTAATAGGGTCCGTTATTTACTTTCTGGGTAGGGAACCCTAAAAGGTTGCGTTCGTTTGCGTGTGTGTATACGGAACAGATGAGATGAGTAACTCTTTTACTTATTTGCATAAAGACCATGTCCCACATATAGGATTAACTACAATCTGTACCAGCTATCTTTACGGTTTGCACAATGTTGTAACGCGCTTTTTATTAGAGAACGTCTTCGTTTCAAAACGAAAAAAAAAACATCAAGGGCAGATATCTCGAGATTTATCACTCTTTAAAAGGGAAAGGTTTGTCGACAGAAATACATAAAATGGGACATAAATTCATTGTTATTGTACAAAGTATTTTACTTATACGGAAAGCATCCTCTAACATTACGTAAACCAATGGCGTACAAAGAGTTTTTACAATAATAAAATATTGGAGAAAGAAAGAGAGAGAAAGAAATTTTATCAGCATGTAACATGTAACATAGGAGCACATAAATGACAAGCAGACTTTTCCGGGACACTTATATCTTTCTCACCTTCACCTTACTTGTAATTATATCTGTTTTCATTCTGTTAATATGTCCATACCAATTTAATTGTTTGCTTTTTATTTCCCTTATTATTGGTGCTTGTTTTGTTATTTGTCTTATCTCTTCATTTCTACATTCATCCCACTTTGGTTTTCCTGCTTTTCTTCTTAGGTGCTTCATCTCAATTGTGTCCATCCCCTGTTTTATCCCTCTCTTCATTAAGATCTGTTCTAATTTCATTCCTGCCCTTATTTTCTGTAAAAGTTATTCTAAATTTTTGTCAGCAACAATGTTAAATACCAATAATTGTTAAATCGAAAGCGGTGTATAGATTTTATTTATTGCAGATTGTAATTTGTCCAAATTGTTTCTTGAACAATTTTTTTTATTCTTATTTGCGTTGATCTCACTTATTTTTCAAAAGTCAATAATATTACCAATCTCGATTTTCTCCCACTAAATACGGCGTTATCCTGTTTTCAAAGTCAAATGCAAAATAAGTTATTTATTCCTTAGAAAGTACCAAACATTCTAAACTGGCAACGCTGCTTTCATATCATATTGGTAGCTGGAACTGAACACACGCCCTATGCTCACTGCGAACAATTATTCTTCTTTCTCTTTCAAGTAGTTATTCTCATATTTTCCTTGTCGTACGTACTTGTGTAAATCGTATGACTCGAATATACTTTTCGCGATCCTTATATTGCTATTATTTTCCCAGCCACTAGGTATTCTTTATACTTTCCATGCCTCTTTTCATATTTCCCAAATCCATTGTTTTCCTATCTGTCCTATCCATTTTATCATTTCTGCCGTCTTCTCCACTTGCTTTTCCTGTCCTTATTTTAAGTGTAGCTTCATCTATTTCTTCTATGCTTTTTTCGTGCTCTTCTTCATATTGTCTGGTTATTCTTTCCTCCTGTGTTAAGGTATTGAATCTATCTTTATGGAATTTAGCCCACGTTTCCATTATCTCTGTCTTTTCTGTTTGTAACTGATAATTCATATTTCTCACTGCTTTAATTCCTTTTCTATGCTTCTGTCAACTGCTCACCGAATTTTTCCCATTATTCATTTTGCTTTTGTCTTATAGTATTTTTTACTAATTTTTTTCTTTTGTTATAGTCATCTTTATCTTCTTGTGTTCTTGTTTGGTTATATTTTTTCCAGGCTTTTTTTCTTTTCCCTTCCCATCTTCTCTATGTCTTCATGCCACCAGATCGTTGTTTTTAGGTGCTGTTATCTTTCCCCATTCACCATATCTTCTCTGCAGCTGTTACCTACTATTTCTTCTATTGTCATCGATCATTCCGTCTTAAAGTCCAATCTACTCTTCATTTTCTAGTTTTTGAAATTCCTGATTCGTATTTTCTCGATATCTATCTTTGTTCTCTTTCGTACCAAGTTTGTACATTTCTAAATTGGTGTATCTTCCTTTATACTCATTTTTAACGCACATTCAGCATTCAGCCACTATACTTTGGCAAGTTTATCTGAAGCCGTGAAAGGAATGCAGTCAAAAACATTCGATATTGCCACGTTTAACTATGAAAAAGCTAAAGTGCTAAGTATGTAGTTATAATAATTAGAAAAGGGACTTTTTATTATTAACAATATTAACAATAAGAATAAACGTTAATTCTGTAAAGTGCTTGTTTCCTTGGATTTTTTCTATGAAGATTATTTTTTCAATTTATGAATATTAAAAGTTGAACACTTTTCCAAATTTGTTACGTGTTTCTTCAAGCTCTGGCAGCGTTGTACGAAAACCATAATTACTACACCCTCCGAATTACATAATTGATGATTTTTATCGGCAATTTTTATTGGCAAGCGCGTGCTTCGTCAATTAACTGATATTGATTTATCCAGTGGCGTTGGTATTGTCAGTTACCTTTGTATTTTCAATGTTACTTGGTAAAATAGGTACCGTACGCCATTTGTATGTTTATGACATATATGCGCCGTTTCCTCTCCTCTTACCGATGCCCCGTACCTTCAGATAAACTTGCCAAACTATACTAGTCTAAGATTGTACCCTATTTCTACTTCTATTTTTGTTTCTATCCTCGACCAAACTTTGTGTGTATCCTATGTAGTCAATTAGGCTTTTAGAGTTTCATTTGTCGTTAGTTTTATCACCACCGTACCTACATAAACTAGTCTTTGTTAACGTTTAGTGGTTTTAGTTTCAACGTTATATAATATCAGACATTATTTTTGAATATTTCTAGAAACGAACCTAATTTCTAACTATCTAACCATCGAATATAACGTCAACATCGACCGAAGTTATTTTTTATATTTATACTCGACCTTAATGATGTGCAAGAAACTCATTACGAGTAAAAAGCCGGCTCTTAATATTCACTATTTACATTTTATTAGTGAAGCTAAAAGACCCGACCAAAAAGGAGTATTTCTCACACGAGAGGTAATTAAATGTGAAAAATAATATTTCTGTAGTAGGTAATTACGCCCGCTCGCGTAATAAATTGACGAAAAGAACATCAAGCATGGATATAGTCTGGAGGATTATAGGACAGATTCACTTATTTTCCCTTTCTTCTTTTTTGATAAAAGTTAAATGTCGTTAAGCAGATGCAGTAACTTCAAACCTTAAATAAGCTAAAATGGCAGTAGTTATTAACCTTACAATATACAGAGTTATAGAGTAAGATCCCAGAGCGATAAGACAGAACTTATTATCAAATAAATGAAATGTCAGGTTCTCAGCCGCATCTTGTGTTCTTTGAATATCTGTGTGTTTGTGGAGCTAGCCTAAGAGCACCTCGGCAGGTATCAGGTGAGAAAGGTAACTAAAAATAAGAGGTACTTAACTTAAATTTGCATGTATAATTTTTATATATGTTTTGTAGAATAATATTCTAAAGTAGTATCACTTTCCATGAATCAAAACTTTTGTCAGACGCTTTAAAGCTCCACAAAAAATAAATAACTATTTATTTTCACATGTCTGGCTTTCAAATATGTTATCAAGGCAACTATTACTAAGTTATATGTGCTCCAGCAGAACCAAACTATACTGAACACTATACGTTGTGCTTAAAGGGCACATACACATTGGACTAAGACATTGTGAGTTAATACTCGTATATATGTATAAAAGAAAGGGAACTGAGTTACTATAGACATCTCACTCGCTCTGAAACGCATTAATATCGCTCTCGCACTCATAATCCCGGCTGATAATTTTTATGTTTAGGGGCTGTCATTACAATTGGTCTGACTAAAGAAATATAGCTTAGTAATAGTTGCCTTGATAACATATTTGAAATTCAGACATGTAAAAATAAATAAAGTTTATTTATTTTTTGTGGAGCTTTAAAGCGTCTGACAAAAGTTTTGGTCCATGGAAAGTGTCTGACACTTATGATACTACTCTCGAATATTATTCTACAAAACATATATAAAAATCAGACATACAAATTTAAGTTGAGTAGCTCTTATTTTTAGTTACCTTTATCACCTGATACCTGCCCAAGTGCCCTTAGGCTAGTTCCACAAACACACAGGTATTCAAAAAACACGGGATGCTACTGAGAACCTAACATTTCATCTATTTGAAAATAAGTTATGTTTTATTGCTCTGGGATCTTGGACTATTAGTATAAAGTATGGAACCCCCTAATTATCTCCTCAACGGATGAAAATTTTTAAATGAAATTGCTCATACCTTCCTAAGAAGATCCAGGGAATTCAAAAATGCTATCAAATTTATTGCACCAATTCCGGTTAAACCGGAAATGTATATCAACTTTGTTATTTTAAGTAGAACACCATGTATATTTTTACATTTTTGGTATAAGCATCTCGAACGTTAAGGGTAATACCCTTAACGTTCTTAATACTTAATATACTATAATTACACTTATTTGAAATGGAAGAGCCTCGAGAAGAATGTATTTCTTCGGATTGCACACCACCTCAAATTAGAATTCGTTGTGTATATATTTGTTTATAGAAAATTCATTTTGATGTTTTTTAACCCTTTCAGAGCACATTTTTTTATTTTTTCTTCATGTGGTCGTAGATACAGTTTTGTATGACACTTGTGCGTGAAGTTCTTTTGCGCACTTGTATCATAAATAACTATTTCATTAGCCCGTGCCAAAAGACGCTGTTTTAAGATCCGATAAATAGCAGTTTAGTTGCCCGTACTATTGAAATTTGTTAAAACCATTTTACCGTCAAATTAAACGTTTTAAGTGAAAGGTGATCGGTCTCCTCTTCTTCGCGGCGGAGAATCGTAAAATTAGAAAAAAAAATCTAACTTGAATACTCCCACTTTGCCCACTTTTGGTCACGTTTACAATTTGGTTACGGATATAGAAATTTTGCAACGTTTCCAACGGTGTGGGCAGATTTTTCTATTAACCGTGAATACATTTAAAAAAAACACAGGGGGACTGTACAGGGTTTCTCATTATATTTTGACCCCCACTTATTTTCATTAATAACGGGAATACAAAAAAAAGTTTCCAATAAAAGTTGTATTATTTCACCTTTACCGACCAAAAATGTAACAACAGATTGAATTTTGTATACAGGGAGTGCCCAATAAAATGCATCTGCAATATTTCCTGATTACAAATATATAGCATTATGTAGCATTAGTTTTTTTCTATAATGGCGTATGGCTCTACTATAAGATAAAAAATAAATTCACATTCAAAAACAAAAAATATATTAAGAAATTCAACAAAATCAATGACTTTAGATACAATACTACATTTAAATAACAATAGAGGCTCTCCCCGTACAAGCTGATGATAGTAAAATATCGCTCTGTATAATATTTCGAAACGATTATAAAAAATTTAAAAATAAAGTGTTACTTATGCAGTTAGTTGATTTGTATTTCAAATTTTTTTATTTATTTTTCCATAAAATGATGCTGCTTTTGATAAACTTGAATTTTGTTACATTTTATGGGTTTTTAGAACAAGTAGAACCTTTTATCAACATTATATTTTTTGTTATAACTAAAAATAAAAACCTGTCCCCTCTTTGACTCAATGTACGAAAGATAATTCTTACAAATAAAATTTGAAAAATAAACAATGATAAAATAGCTATTTATGCCATCAGTTACGAAATGCCTAATTTTGTGTAACGCGCGAAATTTCATTTCGTAACGTATTGCATACAAGATTTTTTCTAATTTTGAAGAAAGTAATAAAAAAATAAAATTTAATATAATTGATAAAAATTTGGAAAACATAAATTTACTTTGTTGCTGTTACTTCATGTTAGTTGTCAGTTTGACATTTTGTAAAAAAGTCTAGACGGAAGGTTTTTAGCGAGATTGATATATTTTTAGTTTTATTTTTAAAAAATGAGTGATTCAAGTTCTGAAGAGCTACCAAGCGATATTGAAGAGGCACAGGGAATGCTCTATTATCAGTAATTCCCAAAAAGTCAAAGGCAGTTTATGATTTGGCACGAAAAATTTGTTATGTGGTGTGATGAGAAGAAAATTAAACATGTTAATGAGAAAGTTTTACTTGCATATTTTGAGGGTAAGGAAGATCTAAAAGTTTCCACATTATGGACACTTTACTCAATGTTAAGGTCTGAACTAAATATGAAAAGGAATATTAATATTAAAAAATGTACAAATTTGGTAGAATATATTAAAAGGCAAGCGGACGGGTACAGTGCTAAAAAGTCAAAAGTTTTTATTAAAGAAGATTTTGCCAAATTTTTAGTGGAAGCTGATGACATAGAATACTTAATGGCTAAGGTTGCAATGATAATTGGAATGGCAGGAGCATGCAGAAAAGCAGAATTAACATTTCTTCCAGTTGAAAATGTTATAGACGAAGGAAGCCATTTTCGTGTTGATATCCCACCTTCAAAAACAAAAGTTATACGGCAGTTTGCAATTACAACTGGAGACTTTGAAAATACGAATCTTGTTGATATATTAAGAAAATATATTAAGTTGCGTCCCCAGGTTCTTAAACACAACAGATTTTCTGTAAAATATGCGAATGGGAAATGTACCAGAAATCCTGTGGGAATTAACACATTTAGCAGTCTGCCAAAAGTTATTGCACAATTTCTTGGTCTTTCAAATCCTGTTCTATATATATACTGGCCACTGCTTCGGAAGAAGCGCTACCACTTTCCTAGCAGACAGGGGCGCTGATATTTTAAAATTAAAGAGGCATGGAGGTTTGAAATCTACCTCTTTTGCGGAGGGATATGTTGAAAATTCCATGAATAATAAAAAACTTAAAGCGCAAGAAATATTTGGTGTAACATCTAATGCAATGTGCGCCGCTTCCCAAATAACAGCAAGTTCGAGCAATGGAAAAAATATGTCGTCGGGAATTAATTTGAATAATTGCAATAATTGTGTTATCAATATTTATAATTATTAATTAATTCATAATTTATGTTTTTAACTTGTATTATAACAGTTTAATAAATAGAATAATTATTTTTGTCACTAATTTTGAAATACATTTTTCGTCACCAATTGCATTAAATTTTACTTTATGCAACTAGTTACAAAAAAGTCAATCAGTTTTAAAAAGTGTCACTTCGTATGTCAAAATTAGAAAAAATATAGTATGTAGCAAGATCCCCTTCTTATTAAACCAACGTGGCAACTGCGCTTTTTGGGTGACCCGCCCTTTAAACTGTTCGTTGGAGTAGTGTGCATTTTAATTTACAAAAGCGTCATTTTGATGTTATTTAACCAACATATATGTCGGCCCGCTGCAAGATTAAAACGTAAACATCAAAAATTGATGTCACCACTTTTGCCCAAATGATTTTTAAGAAGTGGATTTATGCTCATTTCAAAATTGGCGCCATAGAGCCTATTAGTACAGCCTCAGGTCGCGAGCGTCTCTAGTTAAACGTGTTCAAAAGGGAAGGCTAGAGCTGCCCATCTTAGTTAATATGTATAGGTACATATAATATGTGGTGCTAATTAGTTCTCTTGAGTGAACATGTCATTTTTCCTTACTACTTTTTATTGTCAAATAACTTTATTTTTATATTTTGATAATCATTTTGTATTGCCACTTTTGGGGGGTTAATAATTTCTTTGTGAGACGGAATAAACTTCCTAAAATTCAACCCTTCAACGATATTTATATTGTCAACCTGTTACAAATGGAAAATACATTATTGAATTAATATATCAATTGCGTGCGATTTTCTCCGCTTAAATACAGTAGCTAAATAAACAGATTTACAACTTACAAGTCATCTAGATACAACATGCAGAGATCTCTTATTACTAGTTCTTTGAGCATACTCCCACATTTACGTAAGCCTATAGAACAAGTCAATTACATTAAAAGTTAAAAGCAAAATAATTTACGATATCTTGACGTTTAAATATACATATATTTTGAGTGGAAATTATAATAATTATACAATTATGCAAATTTGTCTTAAATTCTTTCAAACTTCCGATTAATTGGTGTTCATCATAATCATTTTGTTCTTTCTATATTGTAAATAACGCATTTTAACACGGTTTTGAAGGAGGTAACTAACAATTATGTCTAAATAAGGTGCGAGGCTTATAAATGTCTTCAACACCACGGTGTATATAAAATTTTTTCCACTACTAGCCAAATTTAAAACAAAAATAAAAAATAATTCACAGACGCACCACGAGAAGCGTTTACCCTATAGTTCGTTAACGAATGGCGTAAGGAAAAAAATTATATGAAGTAATTTAATTATTTTTAGTCTGTCTAACGGGAATTTTGAATAAAATTCCGGTGGTTAGTGTACGTGAATTACAAAGTCTTTACTTGAATTTGAGAAAATAAAAATAAAAACTCAAGTTTAACTACATTTTTAACAGCCTCCGTATAATATTTCAAAATATTTTCCATTTCATGCTCATCTTATTTACATCATAAAAAATTGGCCGTAAAAGTTTTCGACGCAATTTTTCTCCCATCAAGAATAAAGGGGATCGGCAGTTTATTGTCTTCTCGAGAATATTTCTTGGGTGTATACAGGGTGGAGGAATTCACGCGGATGTAACTGACATTTCTATGTAGGTGCGTCTTTATTTGAATTTGGAAGAAATAAAAGAGAAAAATGTTAGTTTTTCTATAAAAGGTAACTCTCTTTTTCATTTCAATTATTTTCAACAATATTTATCAAAAACAAATCTTCTTTTTATAAATATGTTTGCTCCAGATATAGTTTAGTCTCAAATCCACCTTGTAATTAAATTTTATTTATTATTTACAATGTTAACATTAATGGTGCATCCAGTGCACCAATATTTATTACTAAACCAGATAACTCAGATTCAGCTCGTGATATCGTAGTTTTGGGAGTTGGAAGACTATCCATTTTTGATTTGCAAGCAACTGCCGTAGAGGTGAAAGCACTTGATCCTGAAATTTCACAGTCTAAAATTTTATTTGATATTTGAATTTTATTGTTGATAGAATCTTCCACGTATCCTTCGGCCACAGTCGAAGATTTCCATCCTCCATGTCGCTTCAAAACACATATATCGGCCCACGTATTAGCAAGGAGTGTGGCTGATGTTCTCTGAAAACAATGGCCCTTGTAGGCATCAGGATTTGGTAATTTTAGGTGTTTTGCTATTAAGCTAGGTATCTTTCCAATACTATTTATTCCAACAACTTGGTTAAAACATCTCTTATTTTGATACTTCAAAAATAATCGGCGACTGGTAGCATAACTTGGACGAAGAGCCGCATATTTTCGGTAAATGTCAGTATAATCTAAATTTGAAACTGTAACAATTCGTTGTATATTCGTTTTTGTATCGGGTACTTTAACAATCAATATGGAATTTTTATCTTCTATGTCATCGACCGTCATTGTGAGTTCCTCACGGCGGCAAGCACACGAAATACCCAGTATTAAAACAACCTAAAAGGAAATCAGTAATTTAAAAAACACATAAAACAATAATCAAAAATATACCTTAACCAACAAATAGGTTTCATCATCTGCCTCTCTTATGAATTGTTCAACTTCCTCTCTAGTCAATACCGTAGATTTTTTAGGATGGTTTCCAACTGACAATTTTTTCAAATATGGAACCAACTTGGTAAATTCCTTAAAATCCACGTTTTCTTTAACATTGAGTGTTGCTTTCAACATAGAATATATTGACCATAACGTGGAAGACTTCAGCTTCTTAGACTTCTCTGCAAAATATGCCAACAGCACATATTCGGATATTTTTCTGGCTTTATTTGCTTCACACCACTCTTTAAATTGCTGATACGCATTTTCATACTGGCGCCTCGATTTCTCCGGTAAAAGATTTGAAATTACTGAATTGGCCGCATCTGTCAAGTTAGGTGGGGTACTGCTTACTTCATGGTCGCTCGAAATTTCCATTATTTTACAGTTTTCACATATCACGCACGAAATTGACGCGAATAAAAAGTCACTTCAAAATAATTATCAAGAACTGTCACTTTGAAATAATTGTCAACAAATGCCATTTTATTTCCATAGTTACAGTAATTACTTGATTTGGAAAAACAGCTTAAGCCAGTTCAATACTATTTTTCATATTAAGCTAAGCATGTTACTTATTTTAGAACAATATTTTTGACGTTTGTAGAAAAAATTTTGTTTGCATCTCATGCGCGAAATACTTTGGATATCTCCACTATAAAAAAATCAGTTCTCAATCACCAAAGTAGCATTTCGCGCACTAGATACAAAAATAACTATTGTCGTTTTTTGAAAAAAAAAATGTAAATGCTTTTCCAATAATTCGACAGAATATTGTCAATTCACCAAAAAAAGGTAACTCACTTTTCACTTTGATAATTTTTAACAATTAATCCAATGTATATATCAAAACCTATTCTAAACTATATAAATTTATTTGCTCCAGATACTTACAGTAAAGTCTCAAATCCACCTTGTATTTAAACTGAAAATTACCAACAATTTAACAACAAAGAGTGCGTTACCTTTATGAATATATATTTTTTTTAAACCAGATTTATTATCTCGCCGATGACATTTGAGTCATGGGAATGTCTTTGAATTCTTGCTTAGTATAACAATGGCGTAAGGATGAGCAGAATGACCTTAAAAAGTGGCCGAACCTACCAACATTTTCATTACAGTATATTGCGGGGAATATAAAAAGAACTTTCACGACTTAGAAATTGTGGTGTACATTTAGGTGGTCGGTTGTTAAATTGTCCCCTGCTAGGAAGTTGATTCTTATCGAAAAATATTTACTTTGATTCCATGCTATAGTTACACATCTATTGTGTCGAGATGAATCATTTTTATAGCTCGGAGATCGAAAATTTTGATTTCAAAGGTGCAAAACCAATTAAACGTTCGATTTTAAACGTCTTTATTTCAAACGTTGACTTGTCTCGGGGTAAAATAAGGCCACAAATAATTCATTAACATCCTGTAGAAACAGTACTTGTGCGCCAAATCCGAATCTAATAAAGCACGTGGATTCTATATAAGGAAAATCTTATTGACCTAAGTTAACCTAAAGGCAAGG
This sequence comes from Galerucella pusilla, assembly GCA_910591695.1. Lineage (NCBI taxonomy): Eukaryota > Metazoa > Arthropoda > Insecta > Coleoptera > Chrysomelidae > Galerucella > Galerucella pusilla. Next base: position 14,441 of record CAJUYI010002295.1, read on the forward strand.
ATTTATATTTTAGAATTATGTCAATGGAATTTTAAACTATTGATGAATTGAGACGCGGTATTTTGCAATTTAATTGAGATTATAAAGACGATTGATTTACGGATTTTATAATGCGAAATGATTATTAAATCAATAGATGATGGGTTTCTTCATGAATTTATTTATGTACTCTTTTTAGAACGTATATAATTATATCTAGTTGTTTAACGACCGATTCAATGTGGATGTTTAATTTAAACTTTATTATTATGAAACAAAACCGTTCTATTGAATTAAACTCATTTCTATGGACAGTAAATTTTCCAAAGGATATAATAATTACAATAATTCTTATTTGAATGACGAAAAAACACAGCTGCCCCCCCTGGAAGCAAAAAAATTACTTTTTTTACTGGAATTTAATAGAATTCTTGAAATAATTATTTTAATAATGAAAAAACACATACACTATTGAGAATTATGAAATTTATATGAAAAATAAGTTCAAATTTCCATAAGTTCGCTCTGGTTTGATAAAAAAATGGATAGTTATGTTTGAAAAAGTCGAACTCTATTTTCATACCACTTTCGAATACTTTAAACCGCGTAGGAGATAGCCAGACGGAAAGAAGCACGGGAAATGTGAAAGTTAAACGTGAAGTATCGCGGTTCGATTCCCCGCTGTGGCGTTTTCAGTATTCGAAAGTGTTATGAAAATGGTGTACTACTTTTTTCAACATTTTTTTATTAAACCAGAGCAAATTCAAAAAATTAAAAGTGCATTTGAACTGATTTTTCAACGACCTTTCCAAATCTGTTATTATTTTTTATGAGCCCTAATATTTGGTAAAAAAGTTATCTCACGTTTGACAGTTGTGTAAAGGAATCCCCTATGTGGCATCTTATAAATAACACAGTGTTGAAAAAACGTACTTCATTTCCAAATCCATTAATACTTTCAAGAAGTGCCAGCTACAAAAGCCGTAACAATTTTTTATATAGATTAGACTAGGACGCGTGGGTGGAAAACAAAACGTTTAAAAATAATTATTTTTGACGCGTGGGTACTGAGTGGTGGGTGGGTCCAACTCCAAACGAAAACAGAAACAAAATAAACCTTTTTAAAGTGACTGTTTACGTTTAGGTGTTCGCCAAGATTTATTGGCTTCTCTTTTTGTGAAAAAACAAAACAGTCACACCTTAAAAAATATTATTCATCTTTGAATGTTGTTTAGACAAATATAGTTTATGCTGCAAAAGCAGTTAAATTAACACTATGGTTCTTCGTCATTCATATATACTAATATAACGCCAAGCTGGTTAATCCGTGGTCAAACTTATATTTAAAACATCATTTATATAAATATTGGTCCCAAAACAGACCCCTGCGGGACACCTATTATTGTACACATAATCTGATTCATTGTATGCGGTTATACAGGGTGTTTTCAAATGACACTTACAACGTTTGCACGTAGATTCCTCTCGTGAAATTGGACAAAATTATATAAGGATAAAGGGGTCCAGCACATTTACTTTTCGAAATACAGGGTGTCAAAGTTTTGAAAAATTAAATGTTTTAACTTCAACACTCTGTATTTCGAAAAGTACATAGGCTGGACCCCTTGAAATCCTTATATCATTTTGTCCAATTTCACGAGAGGTATCTACATGAAAACGTTGTAAGTATCATTTGAAAACACCCTGTATAAATCAGACTCGATCCTCTAATACCAATATTTTTTAGTTTTTTCAATTAATTTTTATGATTAAAACAGTCGAATCTCAATTCGACGATTATTAATTTGACAGCATTTCAATCTTCGATACAAAAATATGGTCACTAAAAACATTCTTGTCAAAATGCAAAAAACAGATTTAGTATATGCTCTGACAAAACTAGTATATCAAGCGCCAAAGGTGATGGCGAGCCCGCCCCCATGCGCACAAACTCATTTTCAATTATACCTCCCACAACAGCTCTTGCAAGACATATAAATGGTCTATACAGTGGCGTATCATTAGTCGTCCTCCAATTCTGTTGGCGTTTGGCATTGTCCTGAACACGGACATAACATTTTGCGACTTCCACCCTACCATTCGGATTTGAATCCCATTGAATTCATTTGGGCTACCGTCAAAAGCAATTTGTTCCAAAAGAAGGTAACTTTCAAGTTGGGAGATGTGAGGAAACTGGCGGAGCACGAGCACGTAATATTGGAAAAATGAAACATTCACAGATGTACAAACAGAGGTAAATCCAGTGATTATAGATTTAAATGACGATAGCAGCACAAGCAGTGAAGATGAAGAAAATTTGTATTCAGATAGTGACTGTTTAAAGTTTATTTTTTAATAAGTGTATCATTATGAACTGCGCAATCGCTCACCATCACATTTGGCGCTTGCAGTAAAATTAAAGACAGACTACAATTTTTTCTACTGACAACTAAAAACAATTACTCCACTCCAATATTAAAAATGATATCTAAAAAAACAAATTTCTTAGTCGCTTGACTGACAACTAATTATAAACAAAAAAAAACTAAAAAAAATAGGGTTTTACCCAAGCCATTTGATACAAATTAGCTAAATCTAATTATGATGCCTTTGCTATCAAATGTGCCTAGAGGCAGACCCATTAGCTGTAGATCGTGTATAGAGGTGTGTCTCTGTGATAAACGTGTGAACCTGCCTGTCGGGCTGACTCTTCGACTTAGTAAAACACAAGAATCCGGATTGTATTTATTAGATATTTTATAGACTTCGTGGTTATCTCATCGATGACGGATTCATGAAGAGAGAAAGAGGATTTTACTTTCCTTCAAGTTTTTATTTTTTCCATATTTTGCTTTTCGTTAGAAACAACAGGAAATAGCTTTTACGTACAGTGGCGGAGGTTAATTTTAATAATTACTTTCATCATAGTCGCAGGATTTTTGCTGATGATGGTGTGGAAATATTTGCTGGAATAGAAATTTTGTTGCTTAAAATTACTGTTTTGTTGTATCTATTGTATGTGAAAATATCTTAAAAAGCCTCAATGAATTCCCAAATATGTTTTATTTAAACCATACATATGATAAACTAATTTTTAATATTCTAATTTTGTGTTAAACTACAAAACGTTACGCTACTGGTGGGCAAGTTTTGAAAATCAGTGAAATTGAATTCACAAGTGAAATATTTCAAAATAGTATAGCTAGTTTTGAATTATTGTGAAACGAAATTATTATAAATTCACATGAATTTAATTCGAACGATACAATCTGACAACAACGGAATAGCCCTCAGTAGTTCTTCGGTCCGTTACACACATGTGTCACCTAATGAAGGTTTTACTGTGTACCTGCTTTGGAGTGTTCCTCCGCACTGAAGTCTATGTTGGCTTTGTACCCATTTTTGTATTTGCCCTCGGACTACCTTCTTTGTGGTCCCAAGAGGTTCTGGTTCAACATATGCTGTTGCTGAACCTCTTCTCTCGAGTTCATCAGCTTGTTCATTTCCAGAAATACCTTTATGTCCCGGCACCCACACTAATCTTACTTTAATGTGGTCTGCTACTTCATTTAGCTTTCTGGCATTCTTCTACCAGTCTGTTTAACGCTGCAAGGGCTGCCTGGCTGTCAGTTAGTATGTTTATCCTGTGAGTGTCAGTCCTATGTTAATTCTGACACATTGTAGGATAGCATAAATCTCTGCCTGGAATACAGTGAGAAGGAGCATCTCGTGTTTCTCATTTCACTATACACCCCCTGCTCCTGTCCCTTCCCCAGTCTGTGACCCGTCTGTGTACCAGGTCTCTCCTCGGGGAAACTTCAGTATGCTTGGGTCTTGCCAGTCCTGTCTGTAAGGTTTCCATTTGTTTGGTCCATGTTAATTTCGAGTCAATAGTCACCCCGAGATATTTAACATCCATAACCATTGGAATATCCGTACCTTGAAGGAATAGTGGTCCCAATCCCACCAGGTCCCTTCTTTTGGTATAGGGTACTTCTTTCCTGATGCTGATGCTCTTGTATGATCTGCCAAATATGGATCTCAAATGTTCATTAATTCACCATCAGCTTCCTTAGAAAGTTTGTAAATTTTTAGGAGGTAGCGGTCAGTTAGATTGAAGGGATCTTGCTTGAAAGGATCAAGCACCGTTCTTGGCGTTGAAAAATCATCCTCCACACAAGTTTCACAACATTATTTAGCACTATTTGATGCAGTTCCTCTAAATTTGCCATGTAGATTTAAAAAATATAAAATGTTCTGACAAAACTGACAAAACTGACAAAACCACAATACAAAATTCGACGATTCTAACCCCAAATAAATCAAAATCTCGACAGCTAAACAGTACCAAGCGTTGTTTTTTGCGAGTAATGTGGATTCCCAGCAGTTTTTAATAATTACTGACTCTCTAAGCTCCATCGATAGTATCCAGTTAGTTAAAAACTAACCTTTCCAGCTACAAGAGGCCCAAAAATATGTTAAATTCATGTGGGTACCCTCTCACGTTGGAATTTCCGGGAACGAACAGGCAGACACAGAAGCAAGGGAATCAATCCAGGACCTTAGTGATGAGCGAGACTGGTCTTGGTCTTGCGGTCTTGGTCTTGCAGAAAATGCAAGACCAAGACTAGCTTCAGGCTGCAAGACCAAGACCAAGACTGAGCAGTGCAAGACTTATGCAAGACCAAGACTTAGAATTGCAAGACTTATGCAAGACCAAGACTAAGCCTGCAAGAGTCTTGCGGTCTTGAGTTTTTTAAGCATTTTAACCGAAAAATAAAGATGAGCAGATCATTTTAAACCCTCCCCCTCCTCAACATATACTGACCATAACTGCTTGTTTTATCGAAGTATTTTTTTCATATACAGGGTGTTTCCGCTCAACTGGTCAAAATTTATAGGGTATATTAATAAAACCTACATATACATATAGGTACTTTTGGTGGAATATTATTATATTTTGTTCTGTTTTTCTTATTCTTTAGCTGTATGCAGTTTTTTTCAACTGTCATGAAAACTTAGTATTTAGTTGTTGTTAAATATATCCATCTAAAATATTGACCTATGCTCTATTAATGTATCCTACTATATCCTATAACTTAAAAAAAAACACCTATTTTTTTTTTAATCACCAACACTAAAAATAATTTTGGTTTATTTCAAATCCCAGCTAATAGGCCTGCAAAGAAAGAATAATTTTTTATAGAGAGACTTAAAATTCAGTGACTTTAATATACATACATTTTTTCAAACTTATAAATAAGATTATATATTGTTATATTTTTACGTCTTTACATCATTGATACATTATAAAACTATATTCTAAAAAAATTGTCAAAATGATTAAAAAAAAATTTATACTTGATTTATCGCTACAATTAAATATAAAAAAACAAAATTTTTATAATATATAATCTTTACTTTTAATGATTTTAGAAACTATATTTTCTTATTCATTTTTTTGTAAAAATGGACTCCAGAAAAAATCTTCAAAAAAAGTGCAAGACTTGCAAGAGTCTTGGTGCAAGACCAAGACTAAGACCAAGACTGGACCTTGCAAGACCAAGACCGCTTATTTGACTGCAAGACCGAGACCAAGACCAAGACCTTGTATGCAAGAACAAGACCAATACCAAGACTAATCGGGTCTTGGTCTTGGTCTTGCATTTGCTCATCACTATAGGACCTCAATTCTCTCACAGTCTCAAAAGTTTCTGTTTTGGATGCGAAAAACTTCGTGAAATATTCAGTCTATAAAAAATACTGGCAAGACCGTTGGACTGAATCAAACTCTAAGCTCCGCAGAATAAAGAAATACGTGAGCCCTTGGAGATCATTCCCGATGAAAAGAAGAGAGCAAACGTTTTTATCGCGCCTCAGAATTGGACATACAAGATTATCCCATGACTATCTTATGTCCCATTCCCCGGCACCAGTGTGCGACAGCTGCAATCAGCCTCTGACAGTAACTCACGTACTATTGGAATGTGAAAAGTTCCGACAACAGAGGCAAATTCATAACATCCCCGATCAAATAGTAGAGGCACTTGGTGAAAACTGTGATGTGCCTCAGCTAATGGACTTTTTGAAATCCATTCAAATACTAAATAAAATTTGACGATCTACTTTTACAGTTTAATATTACAGTAAATTCAGAAATAATGTAATTTGATTTAGGTTAATACCATGTTCCACTTACTTCTGTAACTAATGTTAACCTGTGGTAAATTTGTAAATTTTTGTTGAGTGCTAAATGTATAATAAAAAAAAATAATGGCATATAAAGTCCAAAGACTGTTACCAATCACTTAAATTAAACTAAAAATTTCCTAGAATTTGCATTGATGCCAAACTGCATGGCTACTTAGCTAAGCCGACGTATAGTTGACATGGTACAAGGGTTATATTTTTAAGGGAGGCTTAAGCTCTACTCAGTTAAGTACACTTAAATAGTGAGTCGGTAGAAATGGTCATAAGAAAATTTATATAAATTTTTGTATTAAGCACTTTATAGCTTTTTTATTAATTAAGGTTCAATCACCCTGTATATAAAATCTAATACAAAATAACATATTATCTAAAACGATATATTTTTTATGGCAGTAACATAATTAATACTATCAGTCTCGGCTGGCTCGTTAACATTTGAGCTAGATCGACTTAAGTATCTGTCTTTTTAATGAGTGCGAGATAAACGGAGTGAACAATTTGAAGAGTCACCAGGCGGAAATGTGGGTGGCAATTGAAGCGACGCAGGTTTATTGTTGGTTAAAACTTCCGGTTTACGCCCTCTCACTATAATATTATTCTATCGCGAGCTGAGAAGGAAAAGATTCGAGATACAGCGTCCTCTTGCAACTAATGGTATATTTGCACGCGACGTAAAAACATCAAGCTTAATAGTATCTTTTGAAAGAAACTATAATTGTTGTATTCTATTCAATTATACAGTTTGTCCCGTTGCGTTGGGATAATAAAAGTGGGAGATAAAGAACTGTATGTTAGATTATTGTTACAATAAGTAATGAATTCCTTCGAAGAATAAATTTAACCCAGAATGAGCATCGATTAAAAGTCTAAATCGTAGGTTTTATGCATTCTTAATAAAACCGATACAATCATTTCCATTGATTAGACTATAAAATCGGTATTTTTTTTTTTGTGAAAACTTGCGACTAACCTTCACAATCGTACTTTCATCACAGTAATGATCCTATAAATATAAATTGTAATGGTACTTAACGGTTGTATTGTCGTTATTGTTATACAGGGAGTTACTTTTTGTAAAACAAGCATAATACATGCTGGCGCCGAGATATTAAACTACAATAAGCTAATATAAAATAATTACGTTAGGTGTGGTGTAGGTATACACTTTTTTTATAGTTTAGAAATATACGGAATGAGGTTTAAGTATGGAACGCATCAATTATTACGTTTTGTTAGTGGGAGAAACATTTTTATTTGTAGTTTTAGTGGGAAATGTCATTTTCGCTTCATTTTATACTAAATTTTTTGGAAAGTACGATACATTTTTGCACTTGGTTTGAAAATTTAACACCATTACTTTTTAAATAGGCCTTAATTTTTACTAGTTACCATGGAAACTAAAAAAAGGTTGAACGTGTCGCGGGACACACGGTAGGAACTTTAGTTCCTTTTAAGCAAAAATTATGTAATACATTTGACGTTATAGATAAAAAATTTGCATATTCCTCGGTGGTCGTAAACGAGAGAGAGAGACACAACGTAACACAACGTAACGTAACGTAACGTAACGTAACGGTCAGATCTTTTGCGTCGCAATCCCCGGTCGCTCAAACATAACCTGACGTAAAGAACTAAAGTTCCAAAAATTTTTTTCGGTGTACCACAAAATTTTTTGACAGTTTGAATAGTAGAGAACATCAACAAATCTAATGTTACGTTAAATTTAACTAATAGTGTCTTCACTATAGTTCGATTCAAAAAGTATATAGAGTACTGGAATGGAATAATCCTTTAACAACCAGAGTTTTATCGTATATTACATAGCTGTACGCAAAATATACAAGATATTTTACAATTCAATAGTAACTGTTTAGGAATCTATAGCAGAATAGCGTCAGTCGAAATAGCGCTGAACAAAATAGCGCTGGGCAAAATAGCGCCGCACAAAAAAAACGATGGAGAAAAACAGCGCAAGACAAAATAGCGCTGGACAAAAGCATCGCTGGACAAAAACAGCGTTGGACAAAATAGCGCTCTACAAAATAGCGCCGCATAGAAATAACGCAGGACAAAATAGCACTGGACAAAAAACGCTGGAAAAAACAGCGAAGGACAAAATAGCGCCGCACAGAAATGACGCAGGATAAATAGCGCTGGACAAAATAGCTCTGGGCAAAAACAGCGCAGGACAAAATAGCGCTGGGCAAAATAGCTCAGGACAAAAACAGCTCAGAACAAAATAGCGCTGGACAAAATGGCGCTAGACAAAAACATCGCAGGACAAAATAGCGCTGGACAAAATAGTGCCGCATACAAATAGCGCAGGACAAAATAGCGCTGGACAAAAGCAGCGCAGGACAAAAAGACAAAAACAGCTCAGAACAAAATAGCGCTGGGCAAAATGGCGCTAAACAAAAACATCGCAGGACAAAATAGCGCTGGACAAAATAGCGCCGCATAGAAATAACGCAGGACAAAATAGCGCTGGACAAAATAACGCCGCACAGAAATAACGCTGGACAAAATAGCGCCGCACAGTAATAACACAGGACAAAAAAGCGCTGGACAAAAACAGCGCAGGACGAAATAACGCAGAAAAAAGCAGCACAGGACAAAATATCGCCGGACAAAATAACGCTGGACTAAAACAGCTCAGGAAAAAAAAGCGCTGGACAAAAACAGCGCAGGACAAAATAGCGCTGAACATAAACAGCGCAGGACAAAATAGCGCTGGACAAAATAGTGCCGCACAAAAATAACGCAGAACAAAAACAGCTATTAATATGATTATTTTCATGAATGAGATAGTAGTAAAGTAATGAAGCATAATTATTTTTGTGCGGGGCTATTTAGTCGAGCGCTATTTTGTTCTGCGCTGTTTTTGTCCAACGCTATTTTGTCAAGCGCTATTTTTCCCAGCGCTATTTTGTCCTGCACTATTTTGTCCGCCGCTGTTTTAACCTAGCGCTAATTTTGAGTGACGCTATTCTGCTACAGAGCTACTGTTTAGTGGGTAGGGAAACTATTTTATTTTACAGACAACAATATCAATCAATTTTGACAACAGCTAAGATGAATAATCTTTGCATGGAGACTAGATAGTCTCTATGAATCTTAATCTCAACATTTTTTCTTCTTTTCGTGCGGAAGGCATCAGCTTCCAGGCCTATTTCGGTAACTCAATTGCATCTATCGCTCCAAGTGGATGGGTTTGAAACCTCATTTTTTTATTCAATGTCATCCTATAAACTTTCACTTCTATAGTTTTGTCTGTTTTGTGGTAATAACATAATATCGTTTAAAGATATTCTAGAAATTTGTATCTTGAAAATGGAATACCACTGAAAACTATCAAACTAAATTGAAAACGAAGATGAATAAATAAATATTGAAGTCATAATGTATCAAATAAAATTAGATATTCCATAATTTTCTACGAATAAGTAATAAACGGAAGTACCTAGTGAATTTATTTAATTTAACTCTTCTACAGTTTATAAATCCAGCATACCGTAAAGCGTGAATAAAACAAATTCCAAAGATACGTTTCAACAGTTCACTCGACAATGACTCATTAGATATTTCCCTGTAACGGCATCTTCAACAATTTTTTTAATTTCGTCTTGTTCCATAGAAAACATAAACGAACAAAAAAAACAATACCGAAATAAAGCCGATGAATAAGAAAATAAAGCCTGTATAATTGGACAATTACTAATGATTTACTAGCGTGCAGCAATGGTGCAATTACATTGGGCTTGTATATATCTTCATCTGGACAAAAGCCTTCATCAGTATCTTCTCTTCTAATGAAGGATAGTGGCCCCTATATAGTAAATTGCGCTGTATTTGGCTTAAAACTATGGCTTTACTTTACCTAATACGGTGTACATTAGAATATATGTAGAATAGTGAGGATATATTATATACTTGTACAGGGTGATGAACTTTAATAGTTATAATTATTTCTTTTTTCTTTTCACAATACTTCGAATTCTAAATATATTACTGTATACAGAATGTACCAGTTTTAAAGCATTTTCAAATACTTGGGTACTTTACATAAACAATGAATATTAGGTTCAGTCAGTGGCGGATTCAACTCCTGCGGGCCCCGGGACTAAATCGAGTAGTGGGGTCTACTTAAGGGCGGAGAAAAACCTCAAATTAGAAAATGTAATACAGAAACCTTACCAACGAGCTTTATTAACAAAAGTGGAATGAAGCTCTTGATTTTTTCTCTAGTTTTTCTTACCATAACATTTTTTCTGTATCACAGCCCCCCCCCCGAAGATTGGCGGGGCTTGAGCCAAGTCAAGAACCTACGCTAATCCGCCTCTGATTTACTCTAAGCTCCTCCCAGTGCATTGTCTATCTCACCCGTTCTCTGATGCTATACTCTTTTTCGGGATTTTTAAGTTCTAATTGAGTGAAAGGCAGATAATGGGTGGCTTTTGTGTATTAAAGGTATACTTGACGTAAATTGTGCGAACTTGAAGTTGTCGGCTTTTTGTTCGACTGTAATTCGATACGATACCGTCATAGTCCGCAATATAACTTAAAGGGGATATACGATTATACTCTGTTTCTTATTGTCTGACAGCACGCGATCACAGATGCTAGTCAGGTAGTAAACCATAAGCGTCACCGTTCAT
>CAJUYI010002295.1:33782-56628 GCA_910591695.1 Galerucella pusilla
TGTCATATTCGTGTTCAGCACCCTCGAAAATATAAAGATAGACTGTTCTTAGCGACTAGAACGAGGTTGGTCGGTTTTTCATTTTCTAAACGACTATTTGGGGGTGTCCCGCTCCTCTATAAAGGGGATATACGATTAGATAGCTGCACTAAAAGAATTTCGTCAAATATACAACAAAATTACAATGATAAAAAGTTCTTGTTTGTTGGATTTCGGGTTTGACACAGTAATTGTCAAAATTGCAAATACGACTAAGACAAAAATTTCAATAAATCAATAAATTGGAAAGTTTCTCTTTCCCAGCGATTTTACGTAAGTAATACCGATTTAGAAGAGAATTTGTTTAGAAACCCGCATTCATTGACAGGCCCAAATTACCCGTGTCAGATATGATTAATTTTTTTCCGAACTGGTACTCCAAAATAAAAAAAACCTACTGTTAATAAGCTGTTTAAAGTAGGATGTAGGTGAAGGATTGTAAAGGTAATGTAATTCTAAATTTTAAAACAAAATATATTGCCAGCTCGTATTTAACAACAGGATCGTGCTGGCACATTTGAAATGTAGCAAATATTTTCACCGTTTTTATTCCCCACATATAAGTTGTTTATTATTGTTCATTTTGGTGAGATTTATTAATAATAATAGTAGTAGTAATTATTGACCGAGCACCAAAATTATAGGTGCGAATTATATCTTTCTTGCGTTTTGAAAAAAAATTGATTTGTTCATTTATTTATTTAAAAAAAAGTCCGGTTTTTACCGGTATGATCAATTTCCCTGATTTCTGGAAAATGATTGGATTTTATTAAAAATCAAAAAGTCCATTCGAAAACTAGACACTCTAAGCATTGAAAAGTAATATAATAGGATAAGTTTTCAAATCGCGAAATGAGCCCAAAGTGAAGTCTTCAGGTACTTTTCAGGAGCTTTGTCCCTTCATTTACTGGACTAGTATATGTTACAGTCAATTTGTGGAAAGACGCCGTATACAAGATGAGTCATAACTATGGGGACATAGGCTAAGGGAAGTGGGAAAAGATAAAGGGCGTTAAAGTTGAATTTTTTTAAGATTTTTGCTAATAATTTCACTATATATTCATCAATTGTTATCAAAATTGACTAAATTTTATACAGGGAATATTATTGTATGTACTTTTTTAAATTTTGTCACAGGGGGCGCCACGTGACGAAAAAATAGCATAGCAATATTGTCATTTGCAATAAAAAGCTAGAAAAATTGGTAATTAAGCTGAATATAGAACTTCACAAAAAAATGTGATGGAATTAAATTAAAAAACTAAATCTCATTTCTGAAAAATGTATTAAATGACAAAAATTATTTTCAAAACATTATTGCGGTCTAAAAAATATCCAGTTATGGTATGATGTATCTTCTGTACGTTCCTTGTGGCATTACTTATTCTTTTTTCTCTTATTTTCTTGGGAATCAAACCACAATAATGTTTTTTATCGCGAACTGTCAATAAAACCGTCAATTATCAGATTGATTTCCGGAAGTAAACAAACAGTTTACATATGCATCATCTGGTAAAGTGACATATGCGTCTGGTAAAGTATTTTGACTATGAAAATACTCGAAAATCATCATCTGTCAGTGTCACGCTTCTCCCTATTACGGCTCGATAATAGTTTTCTTGCGATTTATTTATAACAAACTTTTGTTGGAACTCCTTTGACTTCAGGAATTAACTTTTATAATGCTTCAGGGTGTACCTTCAATTTAAATATAACAAATAATGAGTAGATTTGTTTTATATGTGCTGTTTACTTTGTCATAATAAAATGCTATGAAATATACCTCAGTTTTTTATATTCTGAATTCTGAGCAGTTGGCGATAAAATTTTGTATGCACCACGTCAGTAAAGAGTCTTTATCGGACTCGCTTGTTATTCGCCTCGCTTCGCTCGTCTCATAATTTCAGACTCATCCGATAAAGAATCACTTTACTGCCTTGGTACATAAATAACTATTATTTCGATGTTGTCAAGATTAATTAGTAATTAAATAACTTTTGGTCCCTATCTGACACAACGAAAAAAATTGACAACTAGACCAAAAGTTATTTAATTATTAATTAATCTTGACAACGTCGAAACAAAAAATATAAAAACATTATTATGGTTTGATTCCCAAACAAATAAGAGAAAGAAGAATGGCATGATGTAGCTTGAAATTTTATTATATCGGTACCTTAGTCCACACCTGTAACGACATTCTCCAAATATTGAAACTTAAATATAAGGTAATTACGAAAGTAAACATAAATTTCGCATATAAATCAAAAGTTTGCTTTAGGTCAATAATTACGCTCGCTGTCGATATTACATATAGGGGGTCGGAAAACTGGTGCTCCTAATTTAATTATGAAAATAGATGGACGTAAATTATTTCGTTCACGACTACTATTTGATAATGTTTTACGTGTGCTTCTTCAAGTATATATTGACGTACAATTTTCACCAGTGAATAATAAAGCGTGGATAACGAACAGGTGCAAGACAATTTCTACGATTCTAAAGAATTATTTAATAAAAGACCGATTAGGTACACGTCGATTCAACGAGCAAAAAAAATCGATGTCTTTGATTTTTCTGAAACTTTGAGACCATATTTTACTTGTAATTTCATGAGATACGTTTTTTCCTTTATCCAAAAAACGTTTTTGGAGCCCTTTAGCACCATTTCAAAGTATATATCGTGAAGCCGTTATTTCGAAAACTAAAAACTAAATTTTTCCTAAAATGGTCGCCATTTCGGCCCAAGAAATTGTATCGGAGTCGTTTTTTTTTCAAATTAGCGTAATTTAATTAGCTTTATTATTCTTTCTCCAGATTTTCAATATCTTGGGAATTTTTTCCGGAAAATTTGAAAAACTAAAAGATAATGCTTTTTTAAAAAAATGCGATTTCTCAAAAACGCTCATTTCAATTAACGTGAATTTTGGATATGTCGTTCTCGAATATATATGCTATCTTTTGGGCCAAACCGCAATATGCCAACTTTTTTGTTTCCAGATATACAACATTGCAAACACAAAATGTCATTTTCCACTTTCTTCACGAAGTTTTTGGCTTCTAGCGCTTTTCAAGTAAACCCTATGATAGATTCAATATCCCCATCGTATTCTTCTAAAAAAATACATCGAAAACATGTGTCACATGTTGGAAAAAGTTATGAGTTTTGGCGTAATAAGCGATGACAGGAATATAAGATTGTAGTTCCATCCAGATAGCACAATAGTAGCTTGTACAACTAGTGCACAAAGCGTCACTTTTCCCACGAGCGCAGAAGTTTGTGCAAGCCGCAAATCTAGCGAGTGGGAAAAGTGACGCCAGCAGCCATGGAAATCCTTCTGAACCTACCTCCTCTCCATATATTTTTGGAAAGAGAGGCTAGATGGACAACATACAAAACTGCGCATATTTCCAAATGCACAAATCAGACTTATACAGAACGAAGCAGAATGCTAGTGGACACTGAAAGTCACAGTATTCTGGGAATGACCTCTGACACAATGCCTCCAAAAGAAAACTACTACCAGTTTTATACCGTCCTAATTCCAAATAGAGATGAATGGGTCCTTCGTAAAGATGAACTATTAAGAGCAGACAGCTGTTGGTACACAGACGGCTCAAAAACACCCTCGGGCTCTGGTGCAGGTGTATACGGGCGCAGACCTAGGACAGAAATTTCAACCTCACTAGGATCCTATGCAACCGTATTTCAAGCGAAAATGTACGCCATTGTTTCATGTGTGGAGAGATTGGAGCAAGCCAAACTCATACATAGAACAATAAAAAAATTTCTCGGACAGCCAAGCGGTTTTGAAAGCACTTAGCTCTTACCGTGTACCGTCGAAATTGGTTTTAGACTGCCAGAAAAGACTCTCCTCAATAGGAGAACTCAATAAAGTATTGCTGGTGTGGATCCCTGGCCATTTTGGCATGGAAGGAAACGAGAAGGCAGACTCTCTTGCAAGGGAGGGTGCCGCACGTGTTTCTATCGGACCAGAACCTCAATAAGTTTTGCCAAACAAATACTAAATACCTGGACAACAAGAAGAGCTTTAGACTTCTGGCTTAATTTACCAGGATTGGTTCATTCAAAGGCTTTAATACATATTCCGAAGAATGTCTCCAAACAAATGTTAGACTATAGCAGGAACGACCTACGTTGTCTAACAGGCCTTTTAACAGGCCACTGTCATCTTAATCATCGTATGTTAAAACTTATGGACTGTCGGAAGATCCGACTTGCCGTCTTTGTCTGGAAGATGATGTAACAGCAGAGCATATTATTTGTGCCTGCCCCGCCGCGGCTCGAATCAGGTATCTGATGTTTGGCAGGGTCTCTCTCTCTCTCGCCCTCGTACCTGAAATATCATTCACCAAATAAACGAATCGGCTTTGTTAAGAAGCTGAATTTGTTTGGTGAAATCTGAATACGTGTGAGCCACAATAGAGGAGGGCCTTATAGACCCACTCAAAACACACCTAACTTAACCTAACCTAACCTAAACATGTCGTAAGAAGGACGTCTTGACCAAAGTAAGACATGAGCTGGACGTCATTACGATATAGTGTGCTCTCTGGGCACAATTCGTCGCCTAAGCTGTTCTCCAAGCCGTCTGCCTAAGCACTGACCATACTTGAGGTTTTTTCCAAAATCTCTTTTGTTGTATTGCTGCTGTAATGCATATACAGGGTATTATTTGAACTTTGGAGAGTCTGCTCAGGATTTTTTGGCTACAACCCCAATTTCTCTGTGTACACCACTGGAGTAATTATGACACCAGAAGGGGCTAATTTATATGTGAAAGTATCCATCTATCATGGGCGTAAAATAGTTTTTATATAAAGGGACTGTCAATTTCTTTTTTTTTCAGTTTAAAACGTTGTAAGTTATTTTTAAGTAGTAAGAGATGTCGTATATCTTCCGCGCATGTCATAATACTCTATAATATTTGTCGTGCCTACCTTACGTTATGAAATTAATCCTTTAATTGCCACATTTACGACTAGTTAGTTTGCTCGACCGTGACATTATTCCATTATTATTCCTACAGTAATAATATACTTGAAGTCTTGTTAATTTAACATAAATGTCATATAATTTAAACTAATAGCAAGTGCAGACATAATAAATTATGGAAAAAATACATTACAATTAGTAAAAAAAATACTTGAATCACTTGAATGTCACTAGCGACTTTTTACTAATATAAAAATACTAATTTTATCTGTTGGATTGACAAGGGATAACCACTTTATGTCTGGGATGTCAAAAGTTTATGTGATTTTTATGTTAACAGCTACCGAATATACTTTCTTTTCATACCGGATTGCGAAGTGTATTTGAGACCATTTTAAAAAGTATCGTGAGTGCTTAAAAGTCGTCTTACTCAACGTCAAAGTGATATTAGGCTAGGAAAACAAAGTCGTGCCTTAGCTGAACATAATGTGAATCAAACTTTAAAGGAAATTAGACTCCGTTTCATATAAGAGGAAGCCAGGTGTAGTAGTTTGCCAACTGTCTTGCGCAGAAATCAAAATCAATGTCGCATTGTGACGACCATTTCATGCAGACAGCCATTTTCTTATTGACATTTTTAACGATAACCAGTGTCTATTGTTTGTGTAAATATGTCGAAAAGCTTCAAATAATTACCAAATATGTTTTATTTAAACTATATATACGATGAATATATTTTTAATATTGCTATTTTGTGTTAACCTACAAAATGTGGAAAAGTTCCGCTAGTAGGTATACAAGCGTGGTTTTGGACCACTTTGGTAAAACTGTCCATCAGGGTCTCACAAGAAGCCATCCCTTTAATACGAAGAAATCACCCCAGAGGGTAAAAAGTTGTCGACAATGACCAGAGGGTGTACAAGAATTAAAAAGAAGAAGCGATAAGCGATAAGTTTTGCAAATATACAAGAAGTATCTAAAGAGTCATCTGAAGAAGTATCGTCATTGACCAGGTGTACAAGAATCGTCAATGACCAGAAGCCAAAGAGTTTATTTCGAAGAAGAAATCGACCAAAAGGTCTTTCACCTGTCAAAATTTGTACCTTGTTTACTTGACAATAATTTGTCACCACCACTTTGGATGAATTAATTTAAAGAGTGTCTTTTACCTAATTTCTGTTTACCTTGTTTACCTGATAATAATTCAGATGAAGCAAAACTTATCACATATCTCTTCTTCTTTCTCAATTCTTGTACACACTCTGGTCATTGTCGACAACTCCTTACCTTCTGTGGTGACTATTTTAGATTAAAGAGATGGCTTCTTGTGAGACCATGATGGACAGTTTTACCAAAGTGGTCCAGAACCCCGCTTGTATACCTACTTACCTATTGATTCTAAGTCGAATGTCCAGTTTACAATATGGCGCTGGTTTTGACAAGTTCGCGTATATATACGACTGCAACTTAGAGGGGCTTCTTCTTACGCGAAATAGAATCAGATATATTTAAAAACCGCCATAAACTAACAGTTTAAGTTTAAAAAAATATATAAAGGGCAAATGGCATACTTTGTTTCCGGTGGAAACGGAAGTAGCTGTACAAATTTGACATATGCCAAAACAAACTTCATTATTTTCGGTAAAAACCTGACCTTAATTTATGAAATACTTTTTAAGACCCGGGCATTTAAAATGATCACAAATACATTTGGCCACTCGGTATAAATTTATTATTTGTTCATTAAATCAGTTAGAGGCTAATATTAAGTTATCTTTTTTATTAAAACGAATACAGTAAATTAAAAAAAATTGAAGGGGATCGGTAATAATATTGTTGAAAATGTGTTTTGAGAGAAATCACTACTTTCCCTGCTTATTAAAATAATTATTTTAGTTTTATTTTTATTTTACTCAACCATATTAAGTTCGTAGCCTGAGTTTTTTGGGTACTAAAATTAAATGAATTAGTTCAATCAGTTTATAATTATATATTCTTCTAACGAGATATTTTTAGTTACCAGAATTAAAAATGCTATTAAAAACATTATTATAATAATTGTATGTCTGTTATGATTGAATTTTTCCAATACTTTTCACAATATTAGTACTTTTTTTCTTCCTTTTTCACAATGATTAAACCCTGGAAAGAGTTGCAGCAGCTGCACCGTGAAATAGTAGCTATAACATTATAACATTTGGCATTTTACCAAAGATGTGAATTCCAACGGGTTGTTTCATGTATTTCTCCTGGGCCGGTATTCTCAGGCCCTCGCTTGGAGCGATATCGATGTCGTTGAATGCGAGGGGATCAAAATTCATTGCTGTCTCGATTCTCATGCCCTCTCCTCGCAATTGGAACGCTCCCGCGAAGAGGAGTGCTTTATTTCACTCGCATTCTCATCACTGACATATTATATGTCAATAATTTGCATGTAAATAGACAATTCTAACCTTCAATTTTTATTGAAGCATAGCTGAAAATTATAATGTATATAAATCATTTATAATCATATTATATAAGGGATTGTAGTCATCTTATGTATATTGGACTACTAGAAGGTCTAGAAGAAGCATTTAAATTTAAATTTAAAACACAGAACCAAAAACTACCTTGACATTAATGTCAAAATACGTTGAAATCGCGGTGTTGCCGTAGCTAGTCGCTCGTGATACAGATTTGCGAGTGCAGTGGTACATGAGAATCTACAAGTACCACATCGCTGCCAATCAAATCACTTCCTTTAGAGATCGTTCGCTTGTGAGAGGAGCGAGTTGAGAATACCGGCCCTGGGTGTACAAAATTATGTTGCACATTAGTTCAAAATTCGCGCTCAACCAAAAATGACTGATGACATTACGAGTACGTTCATAATATATCGAAAACTGGCAGTGTACTTGTCAGTCAGACGACGGGGTAGACGCTTCTCGAGGTGCGTTTGTGAATTATTTTTAATTTTTGTCTCAAATTTGCTAGTAGTGGAAAAAATTATACAGTGTGGAAACCACTTATGGAATAGAATTCTTTATGTCATTATTTTAGAAAATTATAAAAAATGCCAAGACACGTCAACTTTTGAATTGATTTGTGCGTTATGTAAACATAAATTTAAATGTACAGGGTGATTCACGCAAGTATGCCATAGTCGGTGTTGTTTTTTTTAATGAAAGACCCTGTATATTTGCATATTTTTGAAATCCTCTTAATGAACCAATTCCAACAAACTAAATTATGTATGGTCCATTATGAATTATACAGGGTGGAATTTTAAAATTAATAATTTATTAGGTAGGTACACTTGAAATATTGGTACTTTTTTAAATTAGCTAAATATGGATTTATCAAAAATCTAAACTAACTAATGATTAGACGTATTTGTATATTAAACAAAACCTGCTACGCCCATGAATTTTATCATAAATACCTAAAAATTGCCTAAAAAAGCCAATAATTAGAAAAAATCGGTAAATAATGTGGATTGTTTTAAATCGGTAAATAATGTGGATTGTTTTCTATTCTGTCAGTTGTTGATGTGTTGACAGTTTATACTGAAAAAGTAAAATCTTTGTCAAACACTCTTTCCTTGTCGACATAACAATGAAATATTTAACTGAGACTCACCGAATTGAGATTTTAATGATGATCGGGTACGGGGATAACTGCAGAAGTCAAGTTGAACTGGCAAACTTGTTTAATCACAGGTATCCCGAATTGCCTAATATTTCACAAAGTACTGTGTCTAAAATTCATGCACAATTCAGAGAACTTGGACGGACATGTCAAACCATTGAAAAGAAAACCACACTTCGTTGAAGATGATGTGAAAGTGGATATTTTGTTAAGTGTCGAAGAGAATCCAACTTCAAATACACGTCAAATTGCCCGTGAAAATAATGTTAGTCATACAACTGCTCTAAGATGTCTACATAAAGAAAAACTTCATCCCTACAAATTAATTTTTGTGCAGGAGTTAACAGAAGACGATCCAGATCGTAGAATGGATTTCTGCGAAAGATTGATGAATAAGCTGAACAGAAATGAGATAGCTCTTGGTACCATTCTTTTTTCTGACGAATCAACATTCACATTGAATGGAGAGGTAAATCGACAGAACTGTAGATATTGGTCAGCAGAGAATCCTAATTGGATGCGTGAGACACATACTCAGTACCGTCAAAAGGTGAACGTTTGGGCCGATATCATAGGCGACCATATTATTGGTCCTATATTTATAAATGGAAATTTGACAGCTGAAAAATATTTAAATATGCTTAGATATGAAGTTATTCCTGCGTTGGCAAACTTATATCCCAACGCAATAGATCCTAGCTTACCGAATGAAAATGTTTGGTTCCAGCAAGACGGGGCAACACCCCATTATGCTTTGATGGTAAGAAATTATTTAGATGAAATCTTCCAAAATAAATGGATTGGACGAAGAGGTACTATTGAGTGGCCAGCTAGATCGCCAGACCTTACGCCGTTAGATTTTTTTCTGTGGGGTTATCTCAAGAACAAAGTATTATGCAATACAAACAGCTAGCATTGTAGACCTCAAAGACAGGATAAATACAGAAATACAGAATATTTCACCTCAAATTTCAAACAAAGTTAAGGAGGAGTTCTATAGGAGACTGTGCTATTGCCAACAACTAGGTGGAGAACATTTTGAGCATTTATTTTAATGTATTAAGATCAAATAGGTACATCAGGTATTTTATGTACCTATGTGTTTAATAACTGTAAAAATAAAAATTTCACCCTGTATAATTCATAATTGACCATACATTATTTAGTTTGTTGGAATCGGTTCATTAAGAGGATTTCAAAATTATGCAAATATACAGGGTGCTTCATTAAAAAAAAAAACACCGACTATGGCATACTTGCGTGAATCTCCCTGTACATTTACATTTATGTTTACATAACGCACAACTCAATTCAAAAGTTGACGTGTCTCGGCATTTTTTATAATTTTCTAAAATAATGACATGAAGAATTTTATTCCATAAGTGGTTTTTACACTGTATATAGACCATACACCATGGTGTTGATGACATTTTTAAATTTTGCACCTGATTTCGCTTGGGGCAGAGCCCCTTGCGAAATAATCTTGGTGCTTCGATCAATAATAATAGTCTTCACTACCTTGATGTATAATATACTATTATCTTGATAGGTAATTTCAAGCAGCAAATATGTTAGACAATCTCCTGGGTATACAAAATTATGTTGCACAAGTTTTTGTTGTACTAGGCATTACAATTCTAAAAACAGCCCCTTCATTGTGCACATCTTTCCTTCTCAAGTTTTTTACCTTCTCTCTCCTCTTCTCCACTCATACCTATTTTTCATTCCCTGCCTCTTGTGAGAACTTTTCTATAGTCGCGAACAGTTCCAAAATTCCCAACTTGGAAAAATTATTATCAACGTATGGGAATAAATAATATAATATTGAAAATGCAACGACAAACTATCGAAATACTTTTCAATGAACCTACTCGTAGTTCGTAGTTATAAAATGTCTAAATAATTTTCAAGCGAAAGTAAAATACAAGGTGTCGAGTGCACTCTCCACACAACCTTCGTGTCTGTATTGTATTTTTCCTATTAACAATATCTTTAAAGTTCATACTAATTCAACCAGCTTGTCCTCTATACATACAAAATTTCTCATGATTCTTTTGTGGGAATTCGTTGAGAAGGAAGTATTAAAAAACATTTAAATTTGCTTATTATTATCATTCTCGAGGCCAGTAGATAAAACAGAAGGTAACTGACGTTAGTGTGTGATATAAATCGTACACAGGACCGAACTTACAGTTTTTGATGTCGAAAAATAAATATACACTGTGTCCACTTAAGTTCGCACCATATGGGAAACTTTTTTATTATCAATTGTAGGAAAAAATAACGACCCTTATTTTGATTTTTCAAAATTTAAATACACCAACCCTTTCAGAACTTACTTGATTCTCTCAGGAACGTTTTCTCTATATTCCCTTATATTATCTCATTGATTTTGTCATTTGCATTATACTTGCCACTTAAATAAACAAAATTTAAAGTTTTTCAAAAATTGATGGTTTAAAAAAATTTTAAATCTACTTATGTTATGTTATAGTGAATATTTCCTATAAAATTGTGCGAGCATAATTGAAAGAGATCAGCGTAAAAGACTACAATTTCGAGAGCTCTACATTGTGCTTGCAAGCTGCATCGCAAGCTCCATCGAAATTCATTCGAGAATGTAGGGAAATCATCACTTCTCCTTATTTAATATAAATGTATATCTATTTATAGGCTGCTAAAGCCGATTCTGTTTCGGTGGAAAAAAATATACAAAAGCTTTTTATGAATTGTTGATTATTGAATTACTTCGGTTATCTGATTTCTTGAATAATTCAATGCTAAATTTTTATTATGACTCAATTAATCTTATTGTATAATAAGGTGAGGCAGAAATGTTAAGTATATATTACATATTTACGATAATTTTCTTACCAAAGGTGTTAATGCAACTGATAATAAGGTGCATTTTTAAATATATTTTTACATAAACAAACACTATAACATTATGAATATTCAAATGGCTACCTTCACTCTTCGAAATTAAAACGTTTTTAGTGAAAGATTTGAATTTTATTTCGATAACTCGTAATATGAAACATCCCAGTTACTTAAGTATATATTTTTTTCTAATTTTGACATATAAAGTGACACTTTTTAAAACTGATCGACATTATGAAACGTCTTACTTTTTGTAACTAGTTGCATAAAGTAAAATTTTATGCAATTGGTGACGAAAAATGTATTTCAAAATTAGTGACAAAAAGAATTATTCTATTTTTATTAAACTGTTATAATACAAGCTAAAAACATAAATTATAAATTAATTAATTATTATAAATATTGATAACACAATTATTGCAATTATTCAAATTAATTCCCGACGACATATTTTTTTCATTGCTCGAACTTGCTGTTATTTGGGAAGCGGCGCACATTGCATTAGATGTTTCACCAAATATTTCTTGCGCTATAAGTTTTTTATTATTCATGGAATTTTCAACATATCCCTCCGCAACAGAGGTAGATTTCCAACCTCCATGCCTCTTTAATTTTAAAATATCAGCGCCATTGTCTGCTAGGAAAGTGGCAGAGCTTCTTCTGAAGCAGTGGCCAGTATATAGAACAGGATTTGAAAGACCAAGAAATTGTGCAATATTTTTTGGCAGACTGCTAAATGTGTTAATTCCCACAGGATTTCTGGTACATTTTCCATTCGCATATTTTACAATAAATCTGTTGTGTTTAAGAACCTGGGGACGCAACTTAATATATTTTCTTAATATTTTAACAAGATTTGTATTTTCAATGTCTCCAGTGGTAATTGCAAACTGCCGTATAACTTTTGTTTTTGAAGGTGGGATATCAACACGAAAATGGCTTCCTTCGTCTATGACATTTTCAACTGGAAGAAATGTTAATTCTGATTTTCTGCGTGCTCCTGCCATTCCAATTATCATTGCAACCTTAGTCATTAAGTATTCTTTGTCATCAGCTTCCACTAAAAATTTGGCAAAATCTTCTTTAATAAAAACTTTTAACTTTTTAGCACTGTACCCGTCCGCTTGCCTTTTAATATATGCTACCAAATTTGTATATTTTTTAATTTTAATATTCCTTTTCAGATTTAGTTCAGACCTTAACATTGAGTAAAGTGTCCATAATGTGGAAACTTTTAGATCTTTCTCACCCTCAAAATATGCAAGTAAAACTTTCTCATTAACATGTTTAATTTTCTTTTCATCACACCACGTAACAAATTTTTCGTATGCCAAATCATAAACTGCCTTTGACTTTTTGGGAATTACTGATAATAGAGCATTACCTGCTGCCTCTTCAATATCTCTTGGTAGCTCTTCAGAACTTGAATCACTCATTTTAAAAAAAAAAACTAAAAATATATAAATCTCGCTAAAAACCTTCCGTCTAGACTTTTTTACAAAATGTCAAACTGACAACTCACATGAAGTAACAGCAACAAACTAAATTTATGTTTTCCAAATTTTTATCAGTTATATTAAATTTTATTTTTTTATTACTTTCTTCAAAATTAGAAAAAATCTTGTATGCAATACGTTACGAAATGAAATTTTGTGTAACTTGTGAGTTTTTGCGAAACTCACTTCGTTCGTTCCGCAAAAATCTCACGCGTTACACAAAATTAGGCATTTCGTAACTTATGGCATAAATAGCTATTTTATCCAAAAATACATTTAAAAAAAGGAAAAAATAAGAAAAATTGCAGAAAAATCACCGTCAACGAGTACATTACAAACTGTCAAAATATCTAGAATATCTAAAATATATTCATTCTCGTTTATATTTATTGTTTATATTTTAAACTAACCTACTATGTCGATCAGTCCCAGAAAGACTGAGATGATCCTTTTCACCAGGAAAAGAAGTTTATCGGGTTTGAAACCTCCCGAAATCTTCAAAAGTAAACTAAACTTTTCGGAAGAGGTGAAATACCTTGGTATTACCCTCGACAGGAAACTAACATGGAACTCTCATCTACACAGCAGAGCAAAAAGAGCATATGTGGCATATGAGCAGTGTCGGAGGACAGTGGGACGCACATGGGGTTTGTCGCCGCGTGTGGTCACCTGGATCTACACTGCAATAATAAGACCCATGTTAACGTATGGAGCAATTGCATGGGGACCGAAGGTTCTACAAGCAACGGCCATCCGAAAATTATATCAAATACAGCGAATGGCTTGTTTAAACATCACAGGAGCCATGAGAACAACACCAACCGCGGCAATGGAACTAATTACTGGTCTGACCCCTCTGGACCTACAAGTCAAGGAGGTTGCGTTAATGGCCATGGTACGATTGCGCACGGCTGGTGTAAACCCCGAAGTAGGAATGGGCCAATTGAGGTTGAGCCTATGGCAGGAAGCGCTCACTGCGCTAAGACAGCCTAAGCCTCTCACTTTCTTATTTACATACTGACGGGCTCCGAGCTGGCTTGTTACCTCTATCTGTAGTATCTCTATGGTTTCTATATTATGTCAAATGTTATACATTCTACATTTTGTATCTATGACTTGCTACTAATGGGCTTATTCTGTACAACCATCCGTAACAGCTGTAAATTTAAAGTCGATGTAGTTAAAATCGCAATGTCAAATCAAATTCAACAAAGCGGGTAAAAATCGTATTCTGAACCACCCGATGTAAAAAAATTATTTACAGCGCAATATTACATCGAAGCTAACTTCACTCACATTATGTTGTATAGTAGAATTTGCCTAATTTTCAAGTTATTGGTCCGATGCTGTAAAGCAAGAGGTCAAGGAACCAGAAGAAAGAAGAATTTTTAGGTTATCGTTGATTAGTGGGTTTATTTATTTATCATTTTTATTTAAAAAATGGATGGCGTTTGCATTTCTTGGATTTCTTGCATGTGGCTCTAAGCAACAAATTAATTTCTATATTTATCCTATAATAGGCAATGAAAAGGTCTTCCGGTATATCAAACGGATTTTGTGAATCACGTAATATTTTTCTTTCTCTACGCATGTAATTCCTGAAAAAATATTTCAACTTATAAATTTGGCTTATATTTTTGTTTCAATATTGCTAATATAGTTGAAATAATATTCTTCTTGGTGTGCGTCATCGATTGTGACGTATTGTGGGTTTTCGGCATGTCGTTTATTTTATTTGCTATTTTGACATATAGCTAACCTTAAATTTGATAAATAAAATCATCAGGATCGTATTCAGCCAAATTCGAAAAAGCTATGAAATCAATAGTTACCAGCATCTTTTTCTAACTGAAAATACTTCAGAACTTTCAAAATGCTGATGTTTTTTCGTGTATCTAGGCATATTTTTGTATTATTTGATATTCCGGTATATACCTGCTGTGGGCATCCCCAGATGCTTAACGAGGTCATGGTTAAAAGGGTGGTTGAAAGAACAACACAATAAACACTGGAAGAATACGACCAGGCAAATACATGGGAAGAAATTCATAAAAAAACCATCAGAAAAATTTTCCCACAAAGGAGCACCTAAACAAAATAGGGCTGTACAACGGAGACCTCACAAGCAGAAGATGCAAAAAGGATACCGAAACAGGTCTGCATATACTATGCAACTGTGAGTCGCTGGACCACAGAAGGCAGAAACTGTATAGTAGACCCCAAATGACTCCAGAAGACTTCTACAACCAACCAGCAAAGAACCTCTATGAGCTAATACAGGGAACGGAATGGTTGAATAGGTTGTAGTCAGAACACTAGGAGTATCCACAATAAGCCCAGGAGGCTGAGGTGGTACCGGCGAAGGGACGGCTCCTGAGAAAAAAAAATAACAAACAGTGTCAAAACACTCTTAACGTGGAATATTTTGGTCGGTGTTATTTTAACAGCGAAAATGTTATTATACATAGATTTAAGTCACATCTAAAGCGTACAGAATAGCTTTTTCGTAATATCTCTCGACCTTGAAGATTTACACCGCTGTTACCGCTAACATTTTTGTACAGAATAAGCCCATAAATGTAGTCAACATCAATGTATCTACCTATCCTACTAGATTACACATTTCTCGAAAATATAGCGCCGAAATTACATCCACCCGAATTTCAAGCACTTCATCTTATATAATTCACCACTTAAGATGTTAAAATTGTTGTTTTAAATGATCTTTTTTATTTTTAGGACGAATGTCGGTCGGACCTCAACAGGTACATAGGGGCTCCAAGACCGGGAGTACCTATGTCACCAACAGCCCCCGAGGTAAGCTACAATTATTATTATTTTTAACATGAAAATGTATTTGATAGATGTTTTCACAGCCCTATTGGTTTATGATTTGCTTTATAATGTAATTGTAAAGCTTAAGCACGACACATAAAAGTACGACACAATCGATATGCGGTCACATTGCTCTGATGCCACACGTGCTTTGTGGCGACATACGATTTACATAAGTACGACAAGGAAAATATGAGAAAAACTACTTGAAAGAGAGTGAAGAATAATTGTGGGCAGTCAGCGCTGGGCGTGTCAGATTGACTATACCCACTATTAACTATTGCATCAGTCGAATGACCTCCAAAATACCATTTCATAATTTGCACTTTTTCGCAGGTTAAGTATGCTATTGAAGGCATTGTAAATGTTTTATTTTTAAATACAATGACATGCACTACCAACATGATCGACGTTTGTAGCAAAAAGATGAAGGAACAAAAGTTCAACTGTGAATTATCTCTGTAAAGGACACTGTTGCCGGATGAAAGTGTTTAGTTTTACCTAATAGTGCATGAGCTCGTCCAGCCTTTTTGGTGGAAGGAACTGAACACGTATAGGTACTTGGAATAATAATAATAAATGCTTTTATTGGCCAAACATAAACAGTGCATACAAGTAAAGATATACATAAAAAGGTCCATTATGTTACACAGCAGTTTGCCAAATGGCAGGGCTCAAATTTCTTGAATAAATCAAGAATTTGCTCTTCCACTCAACCAAATAAATACTTATACCTATACACTATAACTATGAATACAATTAAAAATAAAGACAAACTACAAAAAAAGTAAAAAAAAAGAATAAACTAAGAATAAAAAAGAATAAAAAACCGTGAGAAATCCATTTCCAAGAAGATAATTACAAATCCATTATCATTTAATATTAACATTTTGTGTAGAAACCAGAAATTACAAGTTTTATTACAAAGAAAATAATAATCCTATTTCATATGAAACGAAAACCAACCCCAACAAAAAATATTGAAAAATCCAAAACTGATAACTATTTCGATATTAAAAATAACGAAACAACCACCAACCCTGAACTCCCAAGCACCCCCCATCAAACTGGAACCACTCAGAAACCCTCAGCCCCACTCAAAATAATTACATATATTAGTAGACTCCACAAAGTAAGGGTCCAAATAGTAAATTCAAAGAATTTCAGGTTTACTTTACCAATTTCCTGTGCTCCTAGCCGCCTTGCTATCTTCTATGCGGTTGAAAGTATTCGAAAGTGGTATGAAAATAGAGTTCGACTTTTCTAAACATAACTATCCATCTTTTTATAAAACCAGAGCGAATTTGAGAAAATTGAAAGCACATTTGAACTTTTTCTTCAACGACCTTTCCAAATCTGTTATTATTTTTCATGAACGCTATTTGGTAAAAACATTAGCTCGCGTTTGATAACTTTGTACAGAAATCCCTATGTCGCATCTTATAAATAACACAGTGTATATAAATTATCATATATTGAAATTTTACAAAAAATGTATCTTTGATTTATCGAGATCCAAACAAACTATTGTTATTAATGCCCCACGTTGGGCGCCAATTTTTTATTATGGTTGACATATCGTCTACCCGAATAGTTTTTCAATAAACTCTATCATTGTTATTGTATTTATTCGCGCCTAGTTTATCTGATTATAATATTATAGAACATTTACTTGGAAGTATGGATTTGAATTAAATATAAAATTTTTAGGGTTAATCTCTCATTTTGTAGGATGTACTGATGATGAGGCTTTGCCTCGGCAATGAAACGCTAACTAGCCGCTAATAGGCAATTAAAATACGTA
Source organism: Galerucella pusilla (assembly GCA_910591695.1). Classification (NCBI taxonomy): domain Eukaryota; kingdom Metazoa; phylum Arthropoda; class Insecta; order Coleoptera; family Chrysomelidae; genus Galerucella; species Galerucella pusilla. Next base: position 51,424 of record CAJUYI010002295.1, read on the forward strand.
CAAAATGAGGGGTCGAGCGACTTGATCGTATAATTAGGAACCGAGGAAATTCGCAAAATCAACACAATTAGCCACTTTTTTTTAAATTAGTATCTTCGTTATTTTTCAATTTTATAGCCCTTGGCCTGCGGCCTTGGGCTATTATCAAGCAACACGTGCATTCTCTATGACAAAATTATCTCGGTATTATCAAGACCCTAGGGGTATTACTACTGATAACTCTGCTTCCTCATCGATAATACTCTGTTTACATTGAAACGTCAAAATTTTACTTTGAATTTGTCATTATTGACAACTAAAAGTGCTTCGGTTTGTTTGAATGTTTTTACTACAAATAAACAAGTTTGAGTGATGAAAATAAAAAATTATGTGATAAAATTTGAAGAACGAGTTGAATTTGGGAAGATTATTTTTTTCAACAATTGAAAATTTTGTTTTAAATGTTCAATATTCTCTTGGGTGATGGCACTGAATCGGTTTGTGTTCATTTTTCAATAAACTTCGAAGCACTTTTAGTTGTCAATAATGACAAATTCAAAGTAAAATTTTGACGTTTCAATATAAACAAGGTATTATCGATGAGGAAGCAGAATTATCAGTATAATACCGAATGATGTATTGCTATTGGTTAAAACCACCAAAATGTCAGATTTTGACAAGTGAAAAATATAATCGATAAAATTTGAAGCACTTTGATAATTTCTAACGTGTCTGGATGCCTTATCGATACTCCGAATTCAAATTTTAAAACGGTTTAAAATAGTAAAGATGTAGAATAGCAAAATATATATTTCCGATTTATAATAAAATGATGAGAAGTTTACCGAAAATGACTCCGCTGCAATCCAGCATTTCCGCCCATTAAAACTTTTTTCCCACCCTCGTAATTCAAAGGAACAGCATTCCAAGTTAATTTTTTGTCTACGATAACACCAATGAGCGCTAATCAAGACCTTACATAACCAATATTTGGAGTTTATTGTACTTTCAACTCCGTATTCCACTCTCTAATGAATTAATTGAAAATGTTTGGTGTCGTTAATAGTAGTTTGTACAACAAGTGCGCAAAGCGTCACTTTTCCCACGAGCGCAAAAGTTTGTGGCTCGAGCCGCAAGGCGAGTGCCGCAAATCTAGCGAGTGGGAAAAGTGATTTGCGTACAAGTTGCACACAATATTTTTTCTACAACCACATTTATTAATGAAAGAAATACAGTCATTTATATAGTTATTTAATTTAAACTTTTAATAGAAACAACTTACAATATGAAAATAAATAGAAAAATCAGTTGAATGTATAATTAATTGTAAAATTTGAACAAATTTGTATTGAAACCTCAGGTAAAAAATTTTCGGTTGCAGTTCTAGCCTTTTCAATAATATATGGAAGAGTATTTTCAATGTCCGAATTGGACAACTCAAAAAATAAGTTATTTTGATCTTGGTTCATAATTCCTTAAATTGTTCAATTAATTAATTAAAATTGATAATGAAATAAATAGTTTACTTAGGTACTTTTGGTTTTAATTTAAAAATTGTACACAAATAAGAAATACACTATTAGGTTGAATTGTCAAAATAAGTTGACAGGTCATAGGTAGCTTTGTTTGACATTTCGGTGCGGAAAAGTGCCATAGCGTGTACTTTTCGCATTACTTTTCCAACGGCTATCAAAACAATTAGGAAAGGCCTGCTTTGCGCATAAAAATTTGTGTAGAAAAGCGTGTTTTGCATAGTGGTTGTAGGAAAAAGATTTTATTAGATAAATAATAACACCAGCCATTGAATTGAACCTAATAGACGTGTTTAATCAACACTTGAATTTTGTTTTAAATTAACTGATACGTCAAATGGTCAATGCGTATCCGGAAAACCGATCACTCAACCACCTGTTGCATTGAGAAATTATGCTAAACATACAATATACGGTGCTAGGAAAGATTTTAACTTATAATGATAAATAGTTGTAGATGAAAATATGCTTTTTGGAATAAATAAGAGATTCAGTGGACATTTTTTATTATTATTAAACGGTTTTATTTATTAATTAAGTAAGTGCAAAAGAGAATGAACCTATTTCAAGACAGCACTGTAAACCACGCATTTAGGTTCGAAATTTTTTGGGGAAGGACAAGTTTACGTGGCACTGAGTGGAGTAAAGTATTTGGAAGCTGGATACTTGAAAGTTATTGCTGACTGGGTAAAAGGTAATATGCTCACTATGAACGTATGAGCCTTATTAATATATATAACAGCTCTAAAGATCATGGGGGCCTAAGGCTTGATTAGCTATTTTTCTATTTTCTTTTATGTTCTGCCACCTCTTCTCATCTTCGTATGCTCAACAGCTCTAGGTCCTTTTCTACTGCTTCTATCCACTTCTTTTTTGGTCTTCCCCTCTTTCTTTTACATCCAGTACTTCTTTTGTTGCTCTGCTATTTGGAAGTCTCTCTATGTGCCCTAAGTATCTTATACGTTGCGACCTTTCTACCGCCGATACCAGAGGGCTTTCATATAATTCCATGAGTTCCTCATTTGTTCTTCTGATCCAGATATCTTCTACTCTTCTTCCCCCATATATTCTTCTGGATATTTTCTCTCCAATATATCTAGTAGTCTCTCTTCTTTTTTATTCTTACTTGAACTTTCGCTGTTTTTGAAAAAATATATTTTTCAAAACTTATAAAGCGCTAGAATAATTATAATCATTCAGCGATATATCTATTTATAAAAAGGTTCAGATTCAATCTTGTGGTTCAGTTACATTATTTGCTCTAGTTTCTAAACGATATAAAGAAAAATGTACCTTTGGTTGAATATACTTTTACCAATTAGTAAAAAATGAAGAAATATAATTAAAGTTTAACCAATTCTCGAAAGAGTTGCATATATATCTAACGTTCGAAGAAAATTAATTTCTTTAGGGATTTCTTGTTCTCGATAAGACAATTTTAATGTCTAGTTACGTCAGTACTTAGCCGACTACCGTTCTAATTACATACATTTTTTTTTATATAAAAAAAAGAAAACATTTAGGAAAGGTAAGCTGTTTTCTCAAGTCCCATCGGTGGTTAAACGTATCTTACAAAATAATCATTGCAGCAATATTTCCTTATTATTAAACCAACGTGGCAACTGCGCCTTTTAGGTGAACCACCCTTTGAACTGTCCGTTGCCCCGAACACGTTTATCCAATTCAATAATTATTGAATAATCAATACAAAGGATGAAATGATTATTTATTGAATTATTCGAAACAACATAAATTGAATATTTCAAAAATTAACGAAAAGAATACCAATTGTAATTAACACGCCAAATCCAAATCCTACACACGCTATAGATAAGACGGAGGAACGCGCGATGGCGGCAGTGGCGGTGATGTCTTCTCTGGCACGGATCGGGAACAAAGGTGACCTAGAGATGTCTTGCCGGGAGTTTGCCGGAAATAAAACTTGCCTTGAAAATAGAACTTAAAGTTGCCGGCTGCAGAGCAACCAGACAATAGAAATTGTTCACCAAAATTAAAAAATAAAATATAAATTACTGTTGCCTTGAATGTGGCAGTTAGAGGAAAGTTTTATTTGTTGAGAAAAGAACACGTAGAAACTCTTTTTTCATTTACCGAATTTTCTCATCCCGGCTTTTTATTACCAATCACTTTTATTATTTATATTTTCATAACCCTTTTGTATTGCTAAGTTTTTGTGAGTAAATAAATCGTTATACGGAGTAATTTCCTACATTATATTTTTCATCATACATTATATTTTTAAATGGCGAATTTTCATAGACTGTCCCTTAGGCCAGCCACAAAATGAGACGCAGCTTGGTGAAGTGACGCAGCGTGAGTCACGGTCAGTTTAGTTTATGGCTGGAAAAAAATGCTAGCGCGGGTTCGGCGCAAAATAAAGGTGGCTTTCCATGGCCCGTAATTTTACAGGCCAGGCCGCGCCGCGACGAGGGAACGGGCGGCGCGTATATCAGAACGGACTTCAGGCGAAACTTTTCCCACTGCGTGTTTGTGACCATGTACAGTAGAAGCCAAATGAAACTCACAACTAGACTAGGTTGAGACTGCATTATTTAACCATCTGCTATCCCCATCAAACAGATCTACGTTTTTTTTGGTCACAATTGAAGTATTTTTAATACATTCTAGAGAAGGCATACCATAAACCATTGAAACTAATTGAATTTTTATGAATATTGGTGTTTGTTTCGTACGTTTCATTTGACTTTGACTGTACCCTTTCAAAACCGATCAGCTGTTTACATATGTTTACTGGGGCTCGGGTTTGGTGATTTCGCCGGTGAAGTTACCTTCTCGCCGTGGATTCGTCGCACCTCCTCGCGCCGCCTCAGGCGACCGTCTTCCCACGGAGCGTTGGCGCGAGATGGCGCGGCCCGGCCTGCAAAAACACGGGCCGTGGGAAGCCACCTTAAGACGCAGAGTGTAGCTAGTCATGGCTAGACCGTACAAAAAATACGATTGTAGTTTTCACGTTGGAGCTTGGACAGTTTTGAAACATGACAACTGCCATTGCACTGATTGATTCTCTATTTAGTTTCGAATCTGATTCATAAGACGAGTTCGAGTTCGAAATGATAACCTTTATCTCCCAGATGACTAATAAAAAGTCAGTGTGAAGCTTGTACATGAAAAGAAAAGAAAACTCATGGAGAATTCGCCTTATCTCAAGAATTTAGTGATGAAAATTATTTTGTCCTCATGTAGTCTACTTGACTTGTATCTTACAAAACTTGTCGAATCCGCACAGCTTCGATTAATTTTTCTTCCATGGTTTTCAAAACACACCGTGAGCCGTGATCTTCTGAAAAAAACTGCGGCAACTACACTGCGTTCCGCAGTGTCACTTTGCACCAAAACTGCGTCACGTCACGCTGCGAAGGAATATGCGCAAGTTATATTCTTTATTAGGTTCACAAAAACTCGTGACTCACGCTGCGTCACCTCACCAAGCTGCGTCTCAATTTGCGGATGGTCTTAAGGGCGGGTCACACTTCCACGATTTGAACAAACTGCTACTGTTAGCCATCGATCCGCTTGGCCGCTAGCGCCACCACACAATCGGTGAAACATTCGATAATAATTTTTCCCTTAGAATGTATACCGTCATTATTTTCATTCTTAGAGACTATACTCGATTTGAAATTGGTTGATAGTAATAAATCATTTTAAGCAG
>CAJUYI010002296.1:0-29818 GCA_910591695.1 Galerucella pusilla
AATAAACAAAGCGTTCAGAACACGTGGTACTTAATAGTGAGTGAGTTTAGTTGGCTTTGCTCCAGTGTACTTTTGAATTAAGTTATTTTAATAGTTGAGCTTGCATAAATAATAATATATATTGAAGGCTAATGATTGTTTCTCATCGACTCTATCATTTATTGTCTTACCACCGGGGTATTGTCAACTGTAAACTGTCGTGAACATGCCATATTGCCAAGTTAGTAGGTCGAATCGATCTAAATGTTACATTTTATCAATAATACTGATGAAAACCTCACAAATGAAAATATTTTCAACAAAAAATTAACTTACCTGAATGTCTCTAATATTATTTTGGAAATTTCTATTTAATTCAAGCTGCCCTACACCGTTTATTCTAACAAATCTTATCTGTATAAAACGGACCACCATCCGCAAAATCCGATAATCATATAAAATGAAATGAAACGTAACGGTAACTTAACGTGATCCAGATTCGTTGTCGCTAATTCAGTTTTGGGTATTTTGAACAACTGAGAAGCAGACGAAGATAAAAGAAAGTGACAGATAGAGCTGGGAAATACACCGTTAAAAATATGTAGTGTATTTAGGCAAATACGTGCAATGCTTTGAGCAATTGGTAGGTAAGTTAATAATGAATAATATTCACTTATAATAATTAATCCAACCAACCAAATCAAACCAAGATATTCGTCTATATTATAAATTTATTTCCCAATAGTAGAATACTTAATATTGGTTCTAAAAAGTGCTGGAAGTGCTTTTTACCCTGACGGTATAATACCATCTTGGACATTACCAGGATCAGCTCCAGTGTTCACTACAGAGCTAGGTATACGCCATCTGCCAATCCTCATTATTTATAGTCAGTGAAAACTAGTATCATATCTGTATCTGTAGAGTAGGGAGGGTGAGTGTAGGATCACAGCACTTAGGCCACATGTGACTCCTGTCCTTCCCAGGAAGGTGGAAGGTCACTAGGAGACATATCCTTTATATCGGTAGTTGGAGGCCAAGACTCACCGCACTTACCCTCTGTTATTGACGATAACTCCGGACACTTGCATAAGACATGTCTGACAGTTTCATCTTCCTGTTCACACATCCTGCATAGAGGTGTGTCCCCTAGCCCCATAGTATGGAGGTGTTTCTGTAGTTGACAGTGGCCAGTGAGAAATCCTATTGTTAAACGTAGGTTTTTCCTGGTCATCATCAAATATTTCTTCTGCGCCAGCTTCCCAGTGTCACCCAAGGTGATCCTTGCTAGACTGCATCCTTTGATTCCATCCCATCTCTTAAGGGATTGAGCATGGGTGTAATGTTCGGCTAGTCCCGCAATTGTCGAAGTCGTTAGGCTGTAGGTGTCACTGGGTCCTTAAATTTCCAGTCCAATCGCTTCCCTGGCTAAAGAATCGGCAATGCGATGTCCTTTACTCCTGTCGTGGTCTTTAACTCACCTCAGGATAATATTGTTATCTGCCGAGGCGTTAGCTAAATCTTGGTGGCACTCTAGTACTAGCCCTGACATAACACGTTGTCTGTTCAAGGCTAATAGGGCTTGTCTACTATCAGTGCAGATTGTTATGTTTTTGCCAGAAATTCCTCTCCTGGTTATATAGCAATTAATATGTCAGCCAGTTTTGTTTGGACCACGCTGGTATTGTTTCCCATACCACACTCAATCCTTAGGCTTAATGCTATCGAGTGAAGCCCACATCCTGAGCCTTCTTTCATTTTTGAACCATCTGTATATATGCGTATTTCATTTGCAGCATCTGGCACTGTGTTATGTTCTATTTGTATTATGTAGGGTTTATTAAACACAAACCTGGGTTCAATTACTAGTATCATATGTACTGAATAACTTAGCTCACTTCAATCCGTTGAAAATAACTTCTATCCACTCATTACAAACATTCATAATATCTTCACTTAGAATCTGTCGGAAAGAAATTTATATTTCTATGAATACAAAGTCATATTTGTATCGTTGGTAATGAATGTGCTGACCTGGCTGCAAAAAAAACAGTAAGCAACAAGGAGATATTCCAATAAGATCAGATGATGCACATAATAACATCAATATGGTAGAATGGGAAGAGAAAAGAAGACAACAGGTTAAATGATCAAGAATTAGGATTGAACACACACACCTTACATTATCCTTCATGCTGATAAGACGAAATCTTCTTGAATGAGAAATACGACAAGTAATGCTTCCAAATGATATTAGACTTTGCCTTACAGCTTAAAGGGATATTGGAAAAGTCAGCACGAATTTAAAAAAAATGGATATCTTTAACAGAATTTAGCGTACCTAGAAATATTGAATATTGTTATAAAAGGCTAGTGGTCACTAGAGAGTTTTCATCATTTATTATAAAGTGTGCTTAAAGTAATGTCCGGAGTATGTCACGTAAGCTGTAAACAAAGTATTTTCAACAGTTTACTGGAACAGAATGATACGAAACACGTGCCAGAAACTGTGTTAATATGTCAAACTTGGAAAGACACTAACAGGATTTATTCTTGGTTTGCTGTAATTGCGTTTGTTTCTTAGGGTTTCCTTTCCATTTCCCTTTCGTTTTAATGGACATTGAATTATTTGAATATATGAAATTAGAATTATAAAAGTTTTACAGAAATTTTCTGATTCAGGTACAACATATTTTACTTTCTGTACTTGTAAAGAAAACATTCATTTAACAAAAGCTTTTTATCTAAAAATACCTCAGCGCAATACGCCTATATCATTTCATCCCTTCATTTAGGTCGAATGGTTTTTGTGAACGAGCTTTTCATTGTAGTTGTATCTTTTTTAAAAAACGAGATACGTAATAAATGCCATACTTGACACCCCACTATCCATTATACTCACTTTAACATGTCATCAATCATACTAAAATTCAAATGCGGAAAATGGCTGGTAGACATCAGATATGACACGATATTTGATGGAATATCTCTCAGTTCGGTGGTTTCTGCACAAACTGGTGTTTGCTGTGACTTTTTACATATCATGTACACTACTGAATCAAAATGACCAATAGGCTTATTTTCCTAACTGTTTATATGAAATTTGAATTGAAATAAAAAATTTCCAATGCCACTACTTGGAAGTAATTTCAATTTTGAAAATTTCCCTTTATGGTTGCCAAGATTTGTTTGTCTCACATAAAAGGTTTTTTTTTCATTCTCAATTTTATTCTTTTCGACAATTTCATTCACAACTAACGCATCCCTCGTCCTCATTGACACGAGATATGTCTCAATCCTTCATCACCCCTTTTTATTTTTCCTATTCCATCCGCTTTCTTCCAATACTTCCCATATTCCTGTTTCCTTTCCTCACAGTTTTCTTTCAAATACAATGTTTTCTGCTGTTTTTAAAAGAGAATGTGAAGACTCCCAGGTATCATACATTTTTCTGAATTTTGCCACAACGTCTCGGCTGGATTTAAAATATGCAGCATATCATTATTCGTGAAATTCTGATTCTGTCTTGCGTTTATCTGAAAACAATCCTTATTGATCTCTCCCCATTACCTGGTAGAAAATGTATACAGCAGAAAAATAGTAAAAGAAGTCAATCCTGTGGCAGGATTCAGTCCATCATTAGGAGAATAATCAATCAAAGTCCTTTCTGGTCTTGTCTTGTCCTTCCTTCTTCAAGAAGACACTTTTTCTATTCATCTCCGGCAGGTTTGTGGCTTTTTCTTACTTTGTTTGGAACCTACAACGCCGTGATTGAGGGTAACTTTTCGACCCCGGGCTACACACACCACTTTTAGATTTCAACCATAATTGAATGGAACGCAGTGCCGTATATAGACATTTTTATTGGAAATAAAATAATTTATTCAATCTGGCAGAAATGAAAAGTTTTAAGGCTTCCCTGTAAGTATTAATTTTCATTATTATGAACTGCGATATTTTTCAGATGATAGTAGCAGAAGACTCATGCTATCCTCTATTTTATTTAGAAAGTGGCCTACGTTCATATCATGTTACAGCTAACGCACAAAATAGACGTAATGTACTACAAGTTGCATATAGATGCAGTAATTTTTTATCATAGTAAATATTTTGATTGAATATAAATAAGCGACAAATTATTTCACAAAGTAACAAATAAGATTTCGCAATATACAGATTAATTTCAATTTAACAATCTTACAAACACTATATAAACTTATAAGGAAGTTATATGGTTCGTTATTATAGAATGGGAAACCACATTTCAATTAAATTCTATTCATCAACCCGGCGTGTACCTATTCAATTATAAGTTGCGTAATATCATTTTACACCCTTGACTTTGGTAGCAGAGGACAATTTACGAAAACCCGAGTATGTAACTCTCTCTCTCTATCTCGATAAATTTATGACGTTCCCTTTCATTTGCATCTAATAATACCAGGAAACTCAACAATAGCGGAGCTGAGTATCTCCAAAATAATGTTTCCTACTATGTCTAAACATAAAGCAAGGATTTATTTTCTGGAATATATATTTGTTGTAGTGACACTGCGATCTAAAATGTTTTTTCTCTTACAGTGTGAAACAAAAATTTACGTTGGGCGCCAAAGCAAATTTAGTGAAAAAAATAGAAAAAGTTATTTTGGGGCGCCACTAGTTTTCTGTTTTTTTCCTAAAAGAAAATTAGAAAGAAAATCAAACTAAAAGGTCAGCTTACTTTAAATCTGTTAATTGAAAAAAAAAAGAACGTTTCTGCATAGTAAATAAAACTAACTGAGTAAAACAAAATGTATATATGTAATTACAGTCATGAAATTTACATTACAAAAAAGGGTTAGTAGCGAATACAAAAAAAAATACTTAGCACGAAACAATTTGCTTGAAGATGAAGATGATGATGATGAAGATAATGTAGAGCTGTAGCTGTCGATGTATAGGTACTACGGATTGTCTGCAGGTATTCAGGAAACTTCTTGCTAAACAGGAACTGTTTGTCCCACAGGTACTTGTTTGTCACACAGGAACTGTGACCCAGAAACTCGTTTGTCACACAGGAACTGTGACCCAGAAACAGTATCTCCGGAACTCCAAAAACTGTGCTCCAAGAAACTGTGCAGTAATCCAGATTCTTGAGGTAAAACGGCATCTTTTGTTTTTAAACAGGTAAAAAAAATTTAATCAATGGATTACTGACTGCACAGTTTCATTTATGCTGCTTTGTCGACAGACGATGAGAGAAGACCTGCCGGGACCTTTCTCATTCTTATTTAAAGACAGTTCAAAATTTCAAATTTCGCGGTAAAATACTTTAAGAACCTTGATTTTAGGATCATTAGTTTATTCCACCACAAATCACAAAAGTGAAATGATTTATTAAATATTTGAAAAGCAATATTTTCAGGAAATATATATGGACTATTCCACCAAAAACCAAAATTCTGAAGAAATTCAATGATAAATCTAAAAGCTGAAAGGCTGAACGCAAAGTTCACGTTTCAAGTGGCGCGTAAAATGACTAATTACTACTCGAATAGTCTACAAATACTGAGGATTGTTACTTCACTATTATTATCACAACCTTCATCATTAAATAAATTTCCTAAGGGGTTTCAAGCAGGCATTCGTTCACATCTTTTCTATCAAGCACATAAGATTGTATGGGTTTATATCCGTAATTTCTTGTTTTCAAAAATGCTTGAAGCTTAGAATACTTGAAAGTATCTATGTTTTCCTTCATGAAAAGGGTGGACTTCAGACTTTAGCATTACATAAGCTTGATGGAGACTTTAATATATAGCCCTTTGGGTGTGCCTCATAGTTTGTGACGTATATCCGGGTTTTGGGTACTCATGCCGTTTATGTTATTTGCTATTTTAGCACTAAGCTAACCTCAAATTCAATAAATAAAATCATCAGGATCGTATTCAGCCAAATTCGGAAAGGCTATGAACTTAATAATTACCAGCTTCTTTTTCTAACTGAAAATACGCGAAAACTTTCAAAATTCTGATGTTTTTCCGTGTATCTAGGCATATTTTTGTATTATTTAAATAAATATAACAGTGGGACAGTGGAAAAAGACGTTGCCAATACCAAAGGTACGTCTGCATCCTATTTTGAATGCTGTAATGTCTCCCGATTGATAGGTCGCACTTGCGCGTAATCTAAACATCAACTAATCAAATTTTCTAGTCAAAGATTAGGGTTAACGTTTGTTATACATTAAACAGTTTATTATTGTGATATTTTGATAAGGATTAATCACAGACCTGCCGTTTTCCCATTTCTTCAATCCTAATGTGTTTGAAGGACATTAACAATCGATGACGCACACCAAGAAGGGTAATATATGAACTCCAGCAGATTTTTCGTGAAAGTGCACCAGAAGCACGATTTTCGTGTTTTTGTTTGGCACCATTTCTTGAAGTATCGATACGTTGCTTCATACCTCTTCCTTGATATTTATGGCAGCAGCGACAGATATCTGCTGATTCTCTTATATCCATTTGGCTGTTAAACAAATTAATAATTTCAATTATTCACATCCCTTATAGTATCTACATATAAGTAACTATTAGTCTTCCATATGAAATTAAAACTTAAAAACGTAACCTGAAGTAATTTTTATCGTCTCTTGGGTAACACATTAAAAAACATTGGAACAGTTTTTCATTTTACAAGTATTTCAATAACTTAATTATACAAAACAATCTCCAGCGGCCTATATCAGCGATAACCTAATGACCATTCCATAAATTTAACTCATTCCCTTTCCCAGTTTATTCTATTCCAGGACACGTAGGAGCAACTCATTAAGAAAGCTCAAGGGATCCAATTGAATTGGCGCGGTCAGAGTTATATAAGATAGGATAAATCGTGGGATACGGTTAATTAAACATCATTCCACAGGCTGTTGAATTAGCATAATAGAATTCTAATTATGTCACATTGGAGTTTTGGAATTAGTAATAATATTTTCCGCAAATCGTTAGGGAGTTTTCAAATTCCAGACAAGAAAAAGGAAAAATCCAAGATAGGAAATCATCACCTTACGATTGTATATATGCATATTCGTACTTTTCTCTTGATTTCTTAGGACATAATTCTAATGAAGCAGCCTCAAGCGGCTTTGGAAGAGTCCCAGAAATGGAAAATCCATAATAATTTATCATCTTACTTTTAAGAACACCAGCTATTGCATTTATATGTGTTAAGTTTGACAAGTCATCCATAGTAACTCAAGTAATTGTATTACGAATTTCAAAGCTCTCCATTTTATTTCTATCTCAAAAATATGACAATATTGCCCAAATAAGAGTTAGACAAAACGCTTAGCTTCTTACAATTTTGCAAATGAATAATCAAGATCAAAGTCAGGACCAAGTATACAAAATAGTCTGTCTTGGACCGGCTTTGCTCTCCACTCAGTATACTGACTTCAAGAACATAAGTTGATGGTAGTGGTGTTGAGTAAAAGCATATATGAGTGACAATGAAACTAAGGATTTTTTAAGTAAATAATAAAAAAACTATGTATGGAAGACATAGAAGTAGCTAAAGCTTGTGTGTTCTTCATTCAGTTTATTCTTGGAAGTGATATAACTAATAATTATTATGGATGATAGACCGAGCTAGAGCCGAACGGCTCTTACGAGTACTTTCGTACGGTTAATACTCTATTTCAGCCAATGAAAATTGTAGAAAAAGGGACAGATGACAGATGAATTTTATTCTCAAGCAAATAGAGTAGACATTTTGTGATATTTCTATAAAGCCTGTTTTGTTGGGGGCAAATAGGTATTGCTGAATATTGTTTCACAATTTCAAATTACAAAAGGAAAAAGAAAAACATATTAAAAAGTATATCCAACTGTATACATTCAATTTCCGAAGAGACTTGTGAAGTGATTAAAGGTGTGGATGATGAAAAAGGCCGATTGAAAAAAATTCTGAGACTTTACAAATTTCAATCAATAAACGGTCAAACAGTATGGAAATAATTTGAAAAATCTGACCTAAATAAACAAAAATGGCAAGCAATCTAAAAAAAAGTAGATTTAAACAGGCGGAGATAACAAATCAACGGATTTAACAGGTATCTCGAATACACGCCGTAGTGGGTCCGTCAGTTCAATTCCAAATGCCGGATATTAAATCGAAACCGAATTTAGCCCAAGATTAAATGCTGTCACGCAAACATTTTCCTTTACAATAACTATACAGGATTGGGTTAAAGTATGTGATCGAAGTGAATATCTTCGAAAAAGAAGAATTATTGTGAAATGAAACAGAATTTATCTAACGGGAAATACCATGAAACTTTTTCAATTCAAACGGAACACCTTGTATCAAATTTTGCACAAAATTCAAAGGAAATGATATGAACTAGAACACAAATGAATAATAAATTTCATTTTTCTACTTCCCATCTTCAAAGTACCTTGTATTCCATCAATTTGTAGCGCATGAAACGGCTGTTTACGGTGATTGTGAAAAAAAGGGCAGAAGCATTGAGAAAAGTGACATAAACGTGAACTTAATTTCATGCTTTTCTTAAACCGATACAGTTTATTAGTGCAATTCGTTCAAACCATCACTAGAATTACTATTATTAGATTAATGATTATAAAAATGATAATAATTTATCCAAATTCAGGTCAAATGCAGTGGCTCAATTTGGAAGAGCCTCAATAACCTTCGTACTTCTTCAGTAAACTAAGACAACATGGTCGCTTAACCATGACTGAACATTCCAGCCTCATTTGAGGGCAGCTTTCCATTTTTTCGCCTACCTTACCAGAAAACCGATCACATGAACAATGAAAATAGGACGGAATAGTTATTTCCCTAACCAGTGTGAAAAGTGATACTTTTCCGCACGCTGCAGTTGACCCGAACGACGCGAAGCGGAGTTCGGGAAAGCGGTCAAGGGCGGGAAAGACACTTTACGCATGAGTTAGGAACATTATTTTTTCTACTACCGTATATACAGAAAAGTATACCGACCCATTTTTTAAAAGTTATTTTATTTCAACATACATACCTATACAAAACTTTAACCAAAAACTATTATTATCATTATAAATATTAATATTAAAAACACAATTTGTTGCATTCTGTAAATTACGTAAAATTGCCGGTCCAGTGGAGTTATTTGGTGTGTACTGGTAAGTAGATAACGTTGATGAGGATGGCATCGGTTGCAGGTCACATAAAGATGATGATCACGGTGACGGCAACGGTTTTAAGTCATTTGTAAATGAAATAATTTCATTTGATATATTTTTCTTATATCAAACCCGTGTGGTTTGATAATTATTTTATGACCCTACTTCAAAGAATGTACAGGGTTATATCAAAATATCGTCATTATTTTATATTTTCAAAAAATTAAAAATGTGACAAAAAGCTAGAAAAGATGTAGATTTTATTTGATGGACTTTTTATTCACCTGTTGTAACAATAGTAATAACTTCTGAAGTAGAAAAACTATCTAATAAGGTCAAAATTTGCATAATTTTACTTTCCCGCACTAGTGACACTTTCAAAGCTAAAATACGTGCGGGAAAGTGGGTTAAAACGCACGGTCGTAGAAAAAATATAGTAGTTTACCTAACTAGTGCGGAAAGTGATACTTTTCCGCACGCTATTGCAGATGGCCGAACTACGCTTTAGCGGAGTTCGGCCAGCAATCGCGTGCGGAAAAGTCACTTTACGCACGTGTTAGGTACACTATTTTTTCTACTAGCATGCGGAAAGAACCCAAAAGTAATCATAAATCAACATTTCTCATTATATACATATCAACAAATTAATTATTATTATTTGACATTCATTTGATGAGGCTTATACCAGGGCCATCAAAAAATTATTGAAAAATAAGTTCTTTTTTTTATTAAAAATTATAGCAGCATTATAATAAATTTATTAATTTTTCAGTCATTTGGTAAACTTGGATATACGAAATACATATTTTGAATATTCAAATGTCAGTATATTCCTCAAATGTCAATAAATTTACTTTCCGCACTAGTGCGGAAAAGTGACTCTTTCCGCACGCTTTTTAGTGCGGAAAAGATTCACTTTCCGCACGTTAGTGGAAAAAATTCTTAACGCCACGATTTATGGAGATTTTCGCCATCTGTCACTTGATTACTTTCACGTGAATTTTTTGCTGTATTACGTTATTAACCTTCTTCGTATTTCTTTATTTGTATGCGCTGCCAATTGAAGCATTTATTGATATTGAATGTTCAAAATGCTGTATATTATACAAGGTGTACAGTGGAAAAAGTACATATACACTTTGAGAACCAATTAAATATCAGTATTTATAATCGTGTTGTGGCTGGTGATGGATGATACACAAGGAACTGAATAAAAAAGAAAAACATTTTTAAAATGATAAAGTTCTCCAATCTTTTTACAGGGGGATCTACTCACATTCCATCAATCTCCTGTGTCCAGATATACAAAAAAAATATTTTCTGAATATTTATATTAGCTGTGAAGTTGAAAATGATTGCTCCTTCTAGCCAACTAAAAAGTTGAATTTCTCTATTGGTGGTTAATAACTTTTTCTATTTTTAATCTAGGCCAATGATGGACAAATTTAAATATTTTGATAATTCAGGGATAGTGGCTCAACGAAGCTCAACATAATTTTGTATACCCAGGAGATTGTCTTTAATATATTTGCTGCTTGAAATTACCTATCAATTAGATGAAATTATTTGGATAAAAATGCCATTAGTTAAAAACTCGCGCTCAACCAAAAATGACTGATGACATAACGAGTACGTTCATAATACATATATCGAAAACGGACAGTGTACTTGTCAGTAAGACGACAGGGTAAAAGCTTCTCGTGGTGCGTTTGTGAATTATTGTTAATTTGTGTCTTAAATTTGGCCAGTAGTGGAAAAAATTGTATATACACCACGGTGTTGAAGACATTTATAAGCCTCGCATCTTATTCCGCTCGAAGCAAAGCCTCTCTGGCATAATGTCAGTGCTCGGTACATAATAATAGTCTTCAGTTTGGTGTATAATATACTATTATTTCATTAATTGATAAACCGTTCAGAACAACATCTAGATAAGAATTTAAATTCAAACATTTCCTAGCAGTATTTGTTCAATTTATCTGAAATTGGTTTGTTTTTTATGTTTACCGTTGGCTTGGGGTAATAATATGGTAATGTGTTCACGAGACCTGATAGGGAATCAATAGATTTGGCAAAAAGATATATTTTTCTCGGACCCATGCAACACTCAATCTTTCATATATAATTCTCATACGGGCTTAAATACTAAAAATAATGTATTTTTCATAAAAATTACCTACTATTAGTAAGGCTGTTAGATTTTATGCAATTTTCTACCAATATCCCTTTAGACAGGTCCCAGAGATTTTTGGGGTACAAATAAAATTATATGATAAGCTGTTTTCCCACTTCGTTTACTATTTTTAAGTATTTTCCTTTCTCAATGTAACACCCTGTATCTAACAAATATCAATTACGCCGTTTTGTGAAATTAACCTCATCTATAAGATATAAAGTTTGTTAAATCTAAAATTTTCTGCTAATATAATCATGATCGTATGGCACGATTTCGACAAATTACCAATATTTCACAAAGTTTGTTCATATTGCAGCTCTGTGTTGCATAGTTTGTGCACTTTACACTTTGCGGAATTCATAATATTTCCGCGGAGGTTTACTTGGCAGCTCTGCCAGAATTTATTATTAGATAGTTTGATGTTACACGTTATAGAGATAGGTAAGAAAACGAGCAATCCAAAATAGTAAACACCAAAGTCACCGGATTGGTGGAGCTAAGTTAATATACGATCTAGAGATTGTATATACATTTTCCATGTTTCAAAATAATAATTTCCAGCATATAATAAATAAAAATTAAATCTTCCATTGATTCACCTGTCACCAATTATATTTTTCATAACTTGACTATCTCATTTCAAGACCGAGTTTTCCAAATTTCAAGCTAATAATACAACGTTGCTGAGAAATCTCGCACCAAGCGATTTTCTCCAAGATTAGATTAGAATTGAAGTGGCTCTTTGTCCTATCCCACTGTGACCTTTGCAGATCTATTGTGGTCCGCCCTATATTTAGAGCTCGATATCTAGCTTTATTCCTTTCATTAGACTCATTAGTCCATATACCGCCTTCTCTGCGTAGCTCTCTGAGCTCGGTTTTTCTTCTCACAGTAACTGAAACCGCACCCGCTATGCCTTCGCACTCCACGGTTTCGTCTCCTTCCTTCAGAGCCTGCATAGGCTGTAATCTGCTAGGCCAATTGTGTGCATGTTTCCTAAGCCTACAATCTTTGATCAGCATTCTCACCATCATCCTCATCGTTTCACGACTTTCACATAGTAGGTCGTGTGACAGTTTAGCCGAAGGGCTTTTAAGAAATAATTTGGCGTGCCTTTGTTCTGGGATTTCATACCACCAGCACAACGCCTCTCTTTACTTAGGCATTTAGCAATTCCACAGGAAGGTTCTGGCCCTATCATGTACTCTGTTGCTTCCTGCTTGGCTAATTCATTGGCCTTTTCATTGCCTTCCATTCCCTGGTAACCTGGTACCCAGGTAAGTTTATCTACGAACACAAACACCGTCTCTTAGGTAGCTCTAGAGAAAAAATCAAGTGGTTTCAAGTTGGAGGATCTGGCCGGCCACTCAATTGCGACCAATCCATATCTGAGCGAAAATTGTATTCAAATATTGCCCAACGTCCCTTCGATCATGTGGAGGTGCGCCATCCTGTTGAACAAACCTCCTCAAACCAGAGCAGGTTACAATTTGCCCAGTACCGTCTGTTGACGTATATTAACAGAACCTTTAAAGCAAAATGTTGGTCCATCACTGAATACCAAACAATTTAAGACATTGTTTTGCATGCTTATCTTCACTGTAATTCTTTAAAAAAAAATTCATCAAAATCATCCTCAGCTTAATCTGGGAGAGAGGAATCTGAAGTTGTATCTTCATTAGTTGCACTTTTCGGTCTACCTGACCTTGAAATATTCTTCACACTCAACACAATTTTATTAAATTTGTTCATGAATCTCGTCACTCTAGATCAGGGTACTTATAGGATTTAAATCGTTAAAAAGATGAGCTACTTCATCTTGGGAATGTTTGCGATCACCATATTCGACTAACATTAAGGCTCCGATTCGTTCCCAACTGGCAAAATGGAATTCTAAAAGGACTGAATTGTTGTATAACAGTCGAATAACGTTGTTTTAAGGACTTTTTGTTCTCATCAAGCCTTTTGTTGCGATAATTTTGTTTTTTAAAGAAAATTGTTGTATTAAATGATTCTATAGTGACTTTTACAATATATGTTATAACAACGCATCATACGATCATTTCTTTCAAAATGATATAATACCTTATAAGCCAGTTTATACAATATCAAAAATATCATTTCATAAGATTTTCATACCTATTGTATAAGAGTTCTATAATATACTATATAACTAACAGCTACAACATTATAAGCTTGTTTTATTGAAGCTGTATAATGTTGTATGGTAAATATTGTATAGCATTCAATAACGTTGCATTATAAAACACTTTTTAGGTGTATAGTGTCTAAATATTCTTCGTTATAAAACAGTTATTCTGTACCGTTCCATTTTACAATAAAATATTGTTTAAGGCATTTCTTTGGGATAACATTGTTGTTTTATAAATCGCCATGTTTAACCCTAGAATACTGGACATTCGTAAAATTTACGACGCGCGCATAAAGTCGTTACGGTTCGAGTACTTCCGGGCTGGGTGCTCCTAGCTATTTTCCTAATTAGTCAATATCTAGCCAGTGGTGCGTGCGTTTGTTGTATTTTTTACCGCTGAGTGACATATTTCGCGGGCTCGTCGTAAATTTCACGAAATCCAGTGTAAACTTTGCGGAGCAATATACGGCAAGATATTAGTAATATCCTAAATATTTCTGTGGAAAAAGTGAGACCAGAGTGTCAAAATAAAAAGTGAAATAGTATATTATATACCGCGGAACTGAAGTAGTACATTTAATCCTGAAGGTAAAGTTTATGGCCCGACCACAGGGAGGGCCATAATTTACCTGAAGGATTAAATGTACTTCAGTCGCAAGGTATATACGATACTTTTCGTACTTCCGGTATGATTTTATTAATTATTTCAATAATTTCAATCAGTTTTTTCTCTCTTCAACTCATTTAATAAACTGTCTTTAAAATAAGTTACCATAGTAACATTGCGTTGTGACAGTTATAATTTAGAAACATTGTCATTACTAGTGTCATTGTAAAGAAACATTGTTATTGATAATTATTGGTATCATGAGTGAAGAAGGTGTATCTGATATTGATAAAAGAGCAGCCGAAGTAGGTGAAGAATTGTTACCACCGAAATCTAGAAAACTATACGAGCAGCAGTACGATGCTTTTAAAAAGTGGTGCCGCTTAAAAAATGTGAGACAACCTACTGAAAATGCGAACTGTCACAATATTAATTTGAATATTAACGTTAATTACCATTCTAATTAATTATATTTTTCAATAAAATATCCCTTAAATTCGTTTGTTTGTGATTTAATCGTTCCGGGAGTTTCGTCAATATTTAATCCCGGAGGGATTAAATGTGACACTTTAGTACCTGTCACAAGGGAGTGAAGTTGTCACTTTAGGCCCGGAAGTACGAAAAACCTGTTTTCACTGCCCCAGTAATAAAAGACGCATGACTGTAACCAGTGCGAGCAAGCCATATATTCTGAACACCGTGGAAATATGTACTGCATGTGCAACTGTTCAAGATTCTACTTCTTGAAAACCATTTTTTCACAATACTGTATTTTATTAAACTTTTGTAGATTTTTTTGTAACACAATCTTTTTCTAAATTCAGTGTTTTATTAAACGTTTTATTCACGATCTCCAGTATTTACGTACATATAAAATAGTCCAGTATACTAGGGTCAAATAAGCAATTCTTGTACCGCTATCGCCGCCATTATAAGAAATTGAGTTGGAAACATGAAACTATATTGAAAAATGTGACTTTATCATTATTTAGAGAATTATATTGTAAAAGAATATCCATATGAAGTGATAAACTATTGAAATAATGGAAAAAAAAGCATTTTAGGATATTCTATTTTCAAAAGACATACCACCCATATGTGACATGTGTAATGTGCAAATAAGTGTATCACATATATTAGTGCAGTGTCCTAAATTTAAATTACAAAGAGAACTTCACGGTATTAAAGGTTCGTTAGAGAACATACTAAACGAAAATCACAACATAGAAAATGTATTAGGGTTCCTTAACCAAACTAATCTTTGCTCTAAAATTTAAGGTACCTACCACATAACTGTATTTATTGTATTGTATTTTATTGATAACTAAAACCTTGTTTCTTGTATTGTCCCACTGCTAATAACCCTTAGTGGTTGATGCAGTTTGATATTAAAATAAAAAAAAAATATTTTATTATTATTTTGTATCTACTTGAAACTTAACTTGCCAAATATATACCTATATCTATCAGTAAAATTTGCGGCGCATCAAAATTTGTGCTATTAAACCATCCAAATGAAATTATAATCTTTTCTATCGATATCCGCCCCAGCGGCCCAAGTCGTTTTGATAAGTCTCCATTTCTACAAATTAAATGTAGGATGCACGTTCAAGTTGAAATATAATTTGGTTCTGATATTCTTCACTAAAAAATGAAATGTTCTTATAAACTGCTAGATGGCAAAATGTTTCCATTGTGCTCGAAATAACAGCATTATAATAGATATTTACGTAATAAATTATGAAAAGAGCGATATTGTCCAACAAGCGTAATATTTGCCAAGACGAGCGCTAGCGAGTTCTGCAAATTACGCGTGTTGAACAATGTCGCTCTCTTCATAACGTGTTTACGTACAACGTTTTATCTAATTCCGCGCTTTCATAATATTCAATAAAATCTTCAATTACAATGATTATATTGAAGTGGAATCAAATGGTGTTAGAAGTATTGTTACTATGATGTATTCACCCAGAAAATTGACTTACTTTAAATAACTGTGTCCTGAATAATGTTTTCAATGTTTATAAATCTCAAAATACTATTGAATTAAAATAATGGGTTAATTGTACAGTTTAAATATTGAAATAATTGTTAGTTTTGACAGTACCTACCTAATTAATAAATTATTCTTTGAAACTCATGTGGTATCTCTATGTTGAAACATAAACAGTTTTTATATAACTACTTTTCATAACTGATATATGGAGGTTACGAAAAATGTGACGTTACCCAACGTCAAGGAGTGTCGAAAAGTGTCACATTTGATAGCGGAATTAGATAAAAAAATATATTGCATTATACAACCATTTTGTGAGACCTTTATAGTGCCGCTTCAATCCCATTTTATAGATGTGACTACATGACACACTATTAAATTATTTTATAGTAGCTGTATAAATGATTATAAAACAGTCGATTGAGAGTTGTATAAATGTGTATTAAACAGTCATATAAGAGTTGTATAAACTTTTTTTTGTTATACAACCAAACAGTTGTTTAAATGGGCTCTTTTTAGTTGTATAAGGATCATTTGATTGTTTTGTAGACCGTTATAAGAATTTCAGTTACCTAGATATATCTTATAGCTGTTTATACAAACCTCATAGAATTTAAATTGCTACTTGGATTGCTTTTCCTATCACCTTTTCTCTTTTTTTTCGAAACCTTACTCTTCCAAACGGTTCTGGATAATGAGATCCGGTAAGTTTTAAGATAACTGTCAGTTTTGTAGTGGTGTATTCATATTATAAATGGTCTACTTCCCGATCATATTAGCCTGTCAATATATTCAAAACCGGGAAAGCTATAAACTTCCCAATCTTGTTTTTAAAACAAATCTGTAACCTGAGCATTAAATTCATCCCTTAAATCTCCCTGTAGTTAATAGTAGTTTCCAGACAACATGAGCAACACGAAATAACGTGCTGGAAGATGTTCGAGACACATCTCCAGAAATAATTTCAGCTTTTCATTACAGACTCGTAGTCAACATCGTAGTTCTATGTTTGTACAGTCACCAAATTGCCTTCGTTTCGGTAAAACACATCAATATCAATTTTAATCATCAGGGACGACTCTATAGGACTGTTCACGGAATTAAGTTTTTGAATCAATACGGTATTTACTTTGTACCAATCTACTGGATGAAAATCATATATATTTTTGGGAAGTGGTATTTAGCAGAGCAATCGTTCCTGAATGGAAAGGACTCAACTTTGGAAAGAAATAATTGGTAAACCGTGAGTTGAAAGTAAGAGCTGATGTAGTGGATGATATGAACCTAAACCAATCATGTTTTTCCACTACTAGCTGTGAAATTGACAATTATTGCTTCTTCTAGGCTGAATTCCTCTATTAGTGGTTAATAATTTTCTATCATCAACCTAGGTCAATAATGAACAAATATTTTGAGAGTTCATGAATGGTAGGTACTTCAACAAAAACTTGTGTAACATAAATTTGTATACCCAGGAGATTGTCTTTGACAGTCCCGTTTCAGATGGACGCGTATGGTACGCGCGCGTAGTAAAGGCTACGCGTATGCGTACGCATGGTTTTACTTTCACATGGGGCGTACAGTCGTTGGCAGACAGTAGTAACAAAAGAAACATGCAAGGAGAAACATCTATCGCTGTTGCCATTGCTGCATATTACATTTTTAAACCCAAGAACACAAGTTTGTGTACCATTGGGTGATGGTGAATCTGCATATCAGGCCGAGATATATGCTATCTTGGAATGTGCGCAGATAAACCTAGACAGAGGTTATGTGGATCGACGCATAACCATATACTCCGACAGTCAGGCAGCAATTAAATCCCTGAGTGGGTATACCAGCAACTCAGGACTTGCTAACGAATGTCGAGAACGACTTGCTAATCTTGCAAGGCGGAACGTGGTGCGGCTAGAATGGTTTTGAAGGCAACGAGATGGCGGATGCACTGGCTGAGGAAGGGGCGACAGCTCCTTTCTACGGCCCGGGCCCGACCCTGGGCCCAACAAAACAAAAAATACGCAAGGAGACGAAGAAGTGGCTGAGGAATCAGCACCTCACTCATTGGAATGCTCTGCAGGGTCCTAGACAATCCAAACTTCTACAGAAGGGATGGACTGATGGACACGCCAGGGCAGCTACTGAACTACCAAGGAGTGGGCTAAGGAAGATTGCAGGACTCCTAACAGGGCACTGCTGTATGAGGAAACACCTCCACAATTTAGGAGTAGAGGAAAGTTCCCTATATAAGGGTTGCAGCATGACTGACGAAACGTCAGTCCAAGTTCATTTAGAGTGTTCACACTGGGCTGTACTACGCAGGCGAATCTTCGGAGTCCCTGTTATGGCCCCTGGAGACACAAGCAGACATCCATTGAAAAGGTTATGGTCTTTATTGAAGGGCTCGGCTTCATGGATGTCTAGGTAGCAGGAATGGAACAATATGCCCGCCAGTGGCCTCAGTGCCGGAACCTTGGCTTGAGTTGTCCAGGACAAGGCTCGCCTGCACATTTAGTAGCAGTAGTAGTAGTAGTACATTTTTAAAAAAAGACAAAAGAGAAGGATATGGGTACATCCTATTGATTGATCAATTACTATTGTTCCTATAAAATCCCAGGATTTTTGCCGTAAGTCCCGATGTTTATATTCTTCGTTCGAGCTATCCCATGAATTGGGTCTCTGTTCAACTTCGCCATTAAGTATTTCAGTATCGATAAACCTATTAGGTTCGTTCCAACCTCTCAAAGAACCATTCTAGAATGGCACTGCGCAAGTGCATATAGTTGATGCCGTTCCAAACTATTCGTGACCGTAATATTACGGTGCTATTTGTGTTCCAACCATTTTGTAATCGTTCTAGATTCGCAACGGAACGGTAATTTCGATACTCGATTGAAAGAAAGAACTCTGAGTACTGACATGCGCTGTTAGTAAGTAATTTGTCATTTGTTTTCAAATATTTTTGATTTATAGATTAACGTAAATAAAGTATTTGTTCGCAACTCAACTATTGTGATCGGAAATCAAAAATTAAGTATCAACCAAATTATAGAGGTAAAACGTTATAAAAAGAGTAATAACATTCCTTGACAATTAATATGAGCTTGAATTAAATATTTGTCACACAGGAAATACCATTGGATGACGAAGGATATAGCCATTTTTATTGGAAGAATCCAGTGAGGATGAGGGAGTTTCTTTTAGGTGAATATTTTATAGCTGAGTACACATGACTAGAAAGTCAAGAAAACATATTTGTATTCTGTGTAAATATTAATTTATTAAATCGCAGAGCGCTTTCGGCTATTGAGCCATCTTCAGTGCTTACCTGCAAGTAAGTAAAAAAGTTGGAAAATATAAAAGAAGTATATAAAAAATTTACTTACTCGTCAGGTAATTTGTACAAGAAACTTTGACAACACATTGACGTCATAAATTAAAATAACATTGAACTTAAAATGATCCCCTGTTAAGGGTTTGTTGATTCTAGATGTTAAACATTATAAAATTTTGTTAAAATTATTTTAGACAACACGTGTTCGTCTAACGGATGTTGAAGTGACACTCCTTCAATTTTAAAAATTAGCATATGACAAATGACAGTGAACATAGAACTCAATCATTCTAACAGGAGTTTAAAATTGACATTGTAGAAATCTTCTTGAAATGTCCCAAAACAGATATGTAAACTTCCTAAATGAAAATATAAATAAATAATTTGATATTAAGGTCTAATGAGAACCTATCAAGTTATAAAATACTGAAAAAGATTAAGGGTCTAATTAGAACCCATTACTAAATCTAATTCAAAATAGAAAATTCACATATATGTCAAGAGAGATCCAAAAATAAACAAATTAATTTAAACAATTAAAATATTAATGCAAATAATAATGAAATAAATTATCTGAGAATGATTCCAAACAACATAATTAAATAAACATTGTAGTCTAGTAGTCACCAATAACAAAACACATCTAATAAGGGAAAATAAATTTGATTAAAGTCTAATGAGAACTCAATATTCAAATCTAATTCCAAAAACGAATAAGATTAAGGGTCTAATGAGAACCCCTTTTTAAATCAAATTCAAACTAGATAATCAATTAATAATTAATAGTCAAAGGGACCTCCAAATACAATAACCATTCGAACAATGAAGTATGTAAAAACAAATTACAGAAGTTATTAAAAACTATTCAAATCCACAGAAAAAATAGTCAATTATATACCAAGTAATATCTCAAAAACTAATGTGAGTGATCTTTAATTAGAAAGATCTGATTTAGAGTCTAATGAGAACCCATAACTCAAATCTACTACTAATAAGAAAAAGATTAAGGGTTTAATGAGAACCCATTACTAAATCTAATTCTAAAAACAACTACAACAAAAGTTCAGAAAAATTTAAAATAAACAAATGGAACATATGGTATCAGCTTGATTATGTTATGGTTAAATATATTTCTATATCTTTCGATTTTTCTGGCAGCAGTCCTATAGTCGTTAATTTCGCCGCTTTTTTTATTTCGGTTGGTGTACAAGAACGTTCATTTCCACTATCCGAATTCAATGCGTTCATCGTTACAGTAATATAGCAAGTTCGTAACTAACGTCAAAATTAAATAATTTGACATATATAGAGATGGGCGATACCGTGTAAAGTATCAATACAACGTACCGTTATAAATATATTGTTTTGAAATACTTAATACTAGAAAATGTCGTTATGAAAAGTATCAATACTAAAGATTCCGATATTTTATCAATACGATATAGTTCAGAAACAAATTTCCTGAACAAAATACACAGATTTAAAAGTTTATTTCATATTGTACCCCCATCTCTAGTCGTGAATTATGAACCATAATACACTCCAGTGTATTATGAACCATAATTCACTCTAGTAGATATATGAGTACCATATACATTTTGTTAGGAGGTAAAATATCGACCTATTATTAGGTGGTCGTGGACAAAATTGTATATACATCATGGTGGGGAAAACACTCATAAGCCTCGCACCTTATTCCTGATTTTGGCGCTCGGTCAATAATAATAGTCTCCACCACCTTGGTGTATAATATACTATTATTTGGAAGCTCACTGATAATTCTTCACCTTGTATTCTTTTTTATGGAAAAAAAAACTGGTCAACCCACTCAATTGTGTTCTTACATCAACTTGCTCCTAAATGCAAAGGGAACAGTCATTAAAATTGAGATTTAGAGAAAAATATAGTAATAATATTTCCAACAGTAGAACAGACCTACAATTACAATAAACAATATCTCTACGCAATATATATAAAAAGAAAAAACCAATTATGGAAGTAGAAAAGGTGCATTAACTGAAAATACTGCAATTTTTTCTCTCAAATATTAACTCACGCATAAGCTGATGGAGCTGCGCTTTTGTGTAATATATAGGGTAATAAAAATGGGGGAGATAGGTGACAGTTACAGTCTGTAAAGTTAACAGCGGAAGGTAGAGAAGTGAGTGCGACAAAATAATATCGGCAAATTTCATTAAAAAATATACCACCTAACATTGTCGCAAATCTGTTTGAAAACAGACAATTTTTTTTAAGTTTAAGTTTAAAATTCAGCGATTCCAGAATAAATTATTAAGGAGCATCGTCAATGCCCCCTGGTACAGCAGAAATGGTGACCTCCACAGGGACTTGGAAATGGACACTGTTAATCAAACCATTAACAAATTTGCTGAGAGTCATGAACAGCGACTTCTTCAACATGTTAATGTAGAGGCCATCCAGCTCCTAGACAATACAAACCAAATCAGAAGACTTAAGAGGATAAAACCTTTCGAGTTAGTGTAAATTGTGTTAGGTAATACAAAAGCAGAGTACAGTGCTTGTTTGTGTACACGTTAACATTAGTGTAGTGAGTTATTAGAAAAATTAAGGGATTCTAGTGAGTAAGTCCTTAGCCTTAGGTTTTGCATCGTTAGTAAATTAGGTTAGAACAGAATTATTCATTGATCCAATAAGATCAGATTATAATGTAAAAAATGCCCTGCGGGGTGTTTATTATAAAAAAAAAAAAGTTTAAAATAATTTTAATTATGGAAAAGCTACTAAGATAAGACCTTAACAAAAATACTACTCATTAATGGAAAACAATATCTATCTTACACGACCGTCTAGCAGCAGAACACATTCGGATCCCATGATAATCAATCAAAGTGTAATTATGTGTAAAAATATCAGAAAATAGGAAATAGATAACTAAAAAAAAAAAACAAGAAAACCCAGGCCCAAACCCGGTTAATCAAAGTGTAACTATGTATAAAAATATCAGAAAATAAGAAATAGAAACCCATAAAAAAACAAGAAATCCCAGGCCCAAACCCGGTTGATCAAAGTGTAACTATGTATGAAAATATCAGAAAATAAGAAATAGAAACCCAAAAAAAAACAGGAAAACCCAGGCCCAAACCTGGTTGATCAAAGTGTAACTATGTAAAAAAATATCAGAAAATAAGAAATAGTAAACTAAAAAAAACAAGAAAACTCAGGCACAAACACGGTTGATGAAAGTGTAATTATGTATAAAAATATCAGAAAATCAGAAATAAAAAACTCAAAAAAAACAAAAAAAACCAAGTCCTAACCGGGTTTCGAGCCTCCGTACCCTACCAACTGTGCCAATCAGCCCACATTCAGTAACATCGAATTGACGGTTAAAGGCTGCTTGGACGCATGCGCACCTCAACTACTAAATTCGATGTGGTGGGTCATTTTATTTTAACTAATCGGATTACGATAATTATCATGGGATCCAACAGGCGTTTTTATTGGCTGATTGTGTTCTGCTGCTAGACGCTCGTCTATATTACTATGCAAAAAACCAAATTCAGGAAGATATCGCCCCACTCTACCCTACAATTTCTCTTAATCTACTCTACAGGTGCATTGACGCATGCATCACCATCATGGTGCACCGTGATGATAATTCTCTCATTAGGAAAATCAAATTGTGAGCGCAATGGCGGTAGACGTTATCAACTTTATCACTAATTACTTTGACTATGACTCATTTTCATTCATTTTCCCCTCCGATAGGCTGGTGACTCATGACACATTATTTTTCGTACAATATTTCTATTATTCACTGTATTATTGTATACCGGACGGCCGTTCTTAGTTGTCCACCCGGTACCTGTATTAAAGTTTGTGATCCATACATTGATACAGGTCTTGTGATTGTTTTTAGATCCTTATTTTCATCCTTTTTTCATTTACTCCTTAGCTGTTTTTCAATGGTGGGTATGGAATGCTCTATTTGTTGCTGTTATTTTTTCTTTCTTTCGGTTTCCTTGTCTCCTTCATAATCTCCAATCTCAATATGTTTGTACTTATGAATCTTAATAGCTTGGTTCTATCCGCATTTATTTTAAGACCAATTTTTCCCTTCCTTCACTATCTCTTGTAGCATTTCTTCCATAATTTTTCTATTTTTTGTTACTAGTGCAACATCATTATCGTATGCTCTACTTACCCTTCTCAATACGTGATCTATGATGGGAGGGAATTTATCCGAATAAATGAACCCCCTCAGAAATTTTCATTGTACGTTCCTGGTAAATGGGAAGAACCACAAATTGAAGGTTCCCTTGCACAAATTTACGTCCGTGGTAGATGGACATTTTTGCAAATAAATGCAACATATATTTTATTGAGCCAAAAAAGCACCCAAGAAAGTTTCAATTTCAAAAATAATTTCCCTTTTTCGAATAATAATTATAGTAACTTGGAGAAACTTTAACATTTAAAAACTATGAGATGTTTATATTTTACGACGTCTCATGACTTTGGCATAATAAACCAAACGTACAAGCCGCACACCTGGTTGTAACTTTCAACCTGTTATGCTCTTTTCGTGCTTTCCTTTTCTCTAAAAGTCTACATCCAAGCGACACTAAATGAAAAATAGGGTGCTTTTCTTAAGTGCAATTGCATGTGTGCAGTTTGAGTGCCGCCGGGGTTTTTCCGCTGCAAAAGAAGTGATTCATGGGCGTTTTTTCCACAGGGAAAAATAAAAGGTAAAAAACTGCTAGTCTGATGTTATAAAGGTAGGAAAACAAGTGTGAATATGCGAGAATAATTTTTGGAGAGTGTTAAGAATAGTTACTGGTATTTTTTTCTTACTTAATTCAAATTTTTTACACGTAGATCTGATAAAAAATAATAGTCGATTTGTAACCAATGCTTCTTCCCTTCAAAGGAAAATGCCAATATTTTCGCAGTAATATATCTGGATCCTTTAATCCTTCCAATATATCTAACTGACATTTATACAGTCCCAAAACTTTCACTGACCAGAGAACTGTAAACGTCAAATTTAACACCAGAAGCGCCGAAGGGGTCATTTTGACACTTTTAAAAATCAATTGCTCTGGATCTTCTGAGCCAAGGACATTATGAGGCTAAGAATTATTGACTTTCAATCTTTCCATGTAATGAACACGTACAAGTAAGCTCAATCTTGTTCTTCATATAATTCCTAATTTATTACGACTTTTATCTATTATCGCCGCATGGGGTCATGTTGATCCCTGTCTTTGGTATATAGGAAAAATATTGCAATGCTTGTCTGAATTGATATCACACATGAATATTACCTATGTGTATCTGAGGAAATAAATATTTTTTGTGGTGGTCAATATTCAAATCACTCCTTCTACCCAGTGGTCGAATGAGTGATTTATTCATGCAAAGTGGGTCGCGCCTATAACAGTAAGCTAGGAGCTTCCAGTGTTAAATTAAATAAATATATTTATGAAGTTTACCACAACAAGAATTATTTTCATATTGAAACCTTCCAGGCGCTAACTCTAGAACGAAATCCCAACTCCCCTTTTCTACGTCTATGTTATATAAGAAATAAACGAAAAGAATGTGTCTGTAACAAGAAACTAAGCTTTTGCAAGTTTCTTCTTCTCCGGGGTGATGAAACTTTCTTTTATTCTTCTTCTTTTACTTGTTTAGGGTAATCAGAAATAGGAGAATTCAGTTAATTTGATTCAAGTTTTTTTCAACATTATAATTAGTTTTTTTTTATATTGGAAATCGTATTTTTAAAAATAAATAATTCTCAATTCAAGAATAAAGTAGTTAAAAATTGATAATAAAGCTTGGGCGGGTGCCTCATACACTAATTCTGCATCTCGGAATGGGACCAGTAAAAAATCATTACAATAATTAGGTACATTAATTTCCTCGTTTATCTCAAATTATTTTCTAGTTTTTAGTTATATTTACCATAAGGTCTGTTTTTCAAACTCGATGCCAAACCAAAGCTTTGTTTTTTAAACAAAACTCCCTATTTTTACCAATATATTGTATACTGATTGATCCTTGACCAGTCTGCAAATATTCGAATTAATTTGAGCGTTTAAAGTGTGTGAGAAGCGAGTTTAAATGTTGCGTTATAAATGGAACACCCTATATTTTATATTGTCATTGGTCCTTGATCGGCTCCAAAGGAGATATACATACAGATGGAGCTAATTAATTTCTCTACTTGAAGGAAATTTGAATAGTAAGTTAAAATGTACATCATATTAATATTTTTAAATTTCATACAATTAATTTCACCTCTGTACAACAATTCAAAACTGTACAATTATTTCATTTATTTAAAATGTAGCATTACGGAATTCGTATAGTTTAATTTGTTGCATATAATTTGATTTAAATTTCATCCAATTAAATGTATCTCTAGAGAATGTAATTATTTTTACATTAAAATGGTCACGGATTTAATTAGCATTATAGAAATATTTTGGAAAAATACATTTCCAGGTTAACTACAATTACAACAAAGGTATGCTTTTAATTATAATATATTCATTGAAATACAGCTATAGAAGTGGAAACATATTTATTTTTGTTGAAAATAATACAAATTCCATC
This sequence comes from Galerucella pusilla, assembly GCA_910591695.1. Classification (NCBI taxonomy): domain Eukaryota; kingdom Metazoa; phylum Arthropoda; class Insecta; order Coleoptera; family Chrysomelidae; genus Galerucella; species Galerucella pusilla. The sequence continues at coordinate 26,015 of CAJUYI010002296.1, forward strand.
ATCAAACACATTTTTCACAGATACACTTTGTATGGGTCAATTTTTTATCTGAATGGAATGATTTATACAGATCTGGTCTTGGTCAGTTTTTACCGACCATAAAATAGTGAGGTACAATAAGTTCAGGAGAACTTATTCTGTTGCTAGGTTTCTGTCTGTTCAATTTTGACTAAATATTTTGCTATATAATAATATCTGGTTACGCAAGAGTTATGAAAAGTAGAGCTGTGGGAAATTTTCAAGTATGTTTAAAAAAATAATGTCAATAACTGTCTTTTTGTTAAATAAAAATGCAATTTTGAGTTTTGAAACAACTTATATTTCTTTATATTTGAGTTTTCAGTACCCCGAGTTTGATATGGGTTCAATTGTTACCACTCAATCCAATAATCTTCAGTGATCTCGGGACATCTGACTGGTGGGAGGAAACTTCAAGTTGGATCACCAGGATTTCATCATCTCTGTCGAACATCATTTTTGGACATGTCTATATCTGTATCTGTGAAGTAGGGAGGGTGAGTGTAGGCTCACAGCACTTAGGCCACATGTGACCCATTGTACCTCCTCCCAAGGAGTTGTCCTCCTAGGTCATCGTCCATCCTGTCCTTCTCAGGAAGGTGGACAGGTCACTAGGAGACATCTCCTTTATATCGGAGGGTGTAGGCCAAGACTCACCGAACACACACTCTCTTATTGACGATAACTCCGGACACTCGCATAAGACATGCCTGCCAGTTTCATCTTCCTTTTCACACATCCTGCATAAAGGTGTGTCCACTAGCCTCATAGTATGGAGGTGTTTCCTCAGTTGACAGTGGCCAGTCAAAAATCCTACTGTTAAACGAAGGTTTTTCCTGGTCATCGCCAAATATTTCTTCGGCGCCAGGTTCCCATGGTCGCCCAGGGTGATCCTGGCAAGACTGCATCCTTTGAATCCATCCCATCTCTTAAGGGATTGAGCATGGGTTTGACTAGTTCCGCAATTGTCGAAGTAGTTAGGCCGTAGGTGTCACTGGATCCTAGAATTTTGAGTCCAGCGGCTTCCCTGGCTAAAGAATCGACAATGCGATTTCATTTACTCCTGTCGTGCCCTTTAACCCACCTCAGGATAATATTGTTATCTGCCGAGGCGTCAGCTAAATCTTGGTGGCACTCTAGTACTAACCTCGATATAATACGTTGTCTGTTCAAGGCTAATAGGGCTTGTCTACTATCAGTGCACATTGTTATGTTTTTGCCAGAAATTCCTCTTCTGGTTGGTTCTTTTGTGGCAATTGAGATACCAGCCAGTTCTGTTTGAACCACGCTGGTATTGTTTCCCATTCCCCACTTAATCTTTAGGCTTAGTACTCTCGAGTAAACTCCACATCCTGAGCCTTCTTTCATTCTTATACCATCTGTATATCTGCGTATCGCATTTGCAGCATCTGGCTCTGTGTTCTGTTTGATTTGTATTTTGTAGGGTTTGTTAAACAAAAACCTAGGTTCAATTGCATCATCACAGTAAGTGTTCCTTACACCATGTTTCAATTAATTTGAGCTCATCCTGCGCTCTAGCGCACAGTGTGTTCACAAATTTGCCAGTCTGTAAGATAACTATGTCATTTGCGTATGCAATTGTGTAGAATCCATTGTTGTTGAGGTTTCACAAAAGAGGTGATAAGACTCCTCCTTGTGGACATCCCCTCATGACCAGTACTCTTACTGTGATGTCTTCTACATTGATACTTATTGCTCTACTAGAGAGCATTGTGAATATCCATTCTCTTACTACCAGAGGTACATTCCTGGAGTTGAGTTGCTGGGTAATTGTTGGAAAGGTTGTTTTATTAAACGCTCCCTCGATATCTATGAATATACCCAGGGTGGATTCTTTGTTGTCCAGTGATCTTTCGATTCTGCCAACCACTTGGTGAAGGGTCGAATCAGTGGACCTCCTCGGAGTATATGCATGCTGATTTGGATGAAGTGGGTGGTGAAGTAGCACTTCATCTCTTATGGACATGTCTATTTTTCTGATGGTTGGGACACTCTGTATTATATGCGACGTAAAGAAATTCTAACGGCTTCCCTAAATGTCTACTCATAGAATGTGTTGATGAATTGTTCAAACGTTCATTCGTCAAAATGCAGATGTTAAAGAAACTGGAAAAGACGTCAAAAATATATAAAAATTCTCTCTTAAACGGAATCATGAAAAAAGCAAAAGAGCGGAAAATTCAAAGCATTCTCGCTTTTTTCTGCCTTAAAAGGTCTCATTTGCAAGATAAAACATTGAAATTTAATGGAGTTTCTCCTTGTATATTAGATTTTTTCGGGGATTTTATTTAATATAAGTGGAGATTTTCGATATAACAAAAACGTGATAATAATTTTCGCCGGGGTGATTCTTTTTTCGCAAAAGTGCGTTTTTAGAGCGACCCGCATATATATTTGTACGAAGAAAAATAAGGGTTGCAGCTCGCGATAGGGGTAATGAAAAGAGATCGTAATTTGTTGAGATAAAAGTTTCAGTTATCAACCACATTAACCTTAGAGATCAAAATATGGTCTATTTTTATGAATGAGAGAGCTTTGAAATAATAAAGCATTCGTAATCCATAGGCGTATCACTTTTTTTTCAGTTGACAGTTGAAATATTTTTTAAAATTATAACTAGAGTATTTATAATAATAGTTTATCCACGACTTAATAATAGCGCACACATTATTTTTACATAGTTAGCTGCATAATGCGATATGAATTCTTCACACCAGTGAATAATGAAAAAGAATTCACTCTCGTTAGCCAATCAGTTTCTATTATTATCAGAATTCACGCTTAAATGAATTAAAGTGAATAAATCAAACCGTTTCTTTTAAAACGTCAAATACCTAATAACGCAAATCGCTTCTGACAGCGCGTCGTTTGAAACGTCAAAAAAAATTGAAGAACGTGTCGGGGGACACACGGTTAGAACTTTAGAACCGGTATAAATGGGCAATAAAAATCTGTAAGGAAAACCTGCTTGTCATTTAATTATTGTTGGCTAAAAAGTTTTTTTGTTTTGTTTTAGGGGAGCAGTGGATGAGTAAACAAAGCTCCCAAAAAGCTGCATTGAGAAATTACGTTTTTTTTATTTTTTTTATTGTGTTTTTTCCAAGACATGTCCAAGATATTTTGTTAATTTTTTTTTTGAATAAATACTTTTTAAAAATGTGAAACTTTTTTCATCATAACTAGTCCACAATAGACCAAATAATGACAAAATGCAAAAAAAATAATGTATTGACCTTTTTTCTCTTAATATGACCGGGGTCTTGTAAGACCCCATTATATCAGCTACGTTCCAAGAAACTTGCGTACCAGTCAAGGGTTAACAAAAATATACATTGGTATTAATTATAAAAAATATGATATAAATCTTATTAACTTACGTATTGCCATTTTCTTTTTCTGTTGATTCACTTTCACGCGAAGTACTTTCCATGATATTCACTTTGCACTTAGCTGCTTCGTAAACGAGAGAGAGAGAGCAACTGAGGAGACAACGCTCGCGCTTAAGACACATAACGCAGCAACGTAACGTAACGGTCAGATCTTTTGCGCCTTTTACCCCCGGTCGCTCTAGCCTAACGTTAAGAAGAACAAGTTCTAATAATTATATAATCATCATTTTACGTATTATGGGTGTTTCAAAAAAAGGTAACACCGTCTCTAGGATAGGTAAAAAACAGAAAAATAATTGGTGTTTGCTTAGTAACATTTTTTTCTAACACCATCCGTTTTCAAGATAAAGGGCGTTGAAGAAAATAAAAAATTACA